>CAAKHC010018928.1:5484-25687 GCA_901007825.1 Macroramphosus scolopax
CTTGTGTGGGTGTGTGAACATGGTGTCCATTATGCTAAAAGGTGTAGCACGACGTCTGTCCACCAGGGGGAGACATACTACTGTTAAATGTGCAGGGAAATCCTGAATGTAATTTGTATTCATTAATGCACTGAGATATATGTATATTTAAAAGGTAGGTATGCATTGAAATTACATTGATTCACTTTCTATTAGGTAAATATTCTATTCTTTTTAATTAATTTTCATTATGATTGACAATTTGGGTAATTCTTCCATGCAGTTTTATAATTTATATTAACACCTGGACTTGTCTCTGATATAAATTGCTAGAACAGGAAATCAGGTTCCTTAATGTGTTCATTTGGTTTAAAATGTTTATTCCTTTTTGGTTGGTTTGGATGAAGATGCACCGTACAAATGCAGAGGTATGTTATCATTTACTTGTACTTGTGATCACATTAAGCCTCTTACCCGCCTCCCTGACGGCGTTGGTTCGGCTGACGGTCTGACCTCCTCTGGTGTGTTTCTCCAACTCCAAAATCTCTTAAAAATAGGTTTGGTTATTCATTTCTTTCACTTCACACGGAGACATCGAACACATCAAGATTGCAGCACAAGAACAAAGAACAGACAGAAAGATAAGAAGCCTGGAAAACTGGTTAGAGTTCACTAAATATTTAATAGGTAGCACTTTAAACACACACACGTCTTTGTTTTGCATTACTTGTACCTGTCATTGAAATAAACAAGAGCAAAGTCAATTTGTGTATTTATTACGTTATTTCCTGCGTACAACAACCCGAGGTGCTTTGAAGAGTTAAACACAAAACGGAAGGTAAACAGTAATCAATAAAAACAGAACAATAAAAATGATCAGTATGCACAGAATAAATACACAGTAGCCAGTAAATTAATCATCTATCAGGAGTTAGTTCAAAGCGATTGTCAAAAGGTGCATCTTGAGTTGAGATTTAAAGGTGCTGAGTATCGTTTGTAGTGTCAGTTCTTCTGGTAGTTCACCATAGTGGCAAAATGAGGTCAAACCATGTTTAGTTTTAACTCTGAAAACAGGCAGCGATCCTGAACCGGACGGCAGGAGCAGCGTACAAGGTTCATTTAGAATACGGGGGGGTCAGACAAGCATTTTGGACCTGAGCCATTGAGTGATTCTTGGTGTCCAGTTACTGATTTGTGTCATGCTCTGTTCCAGGAAGTCAATTGAGCCGTAACTGTTTGGTGACACAGCTGTACTGTGTAGTGTATGTGTGTCATCTGCAAACATGTTATAGGAAACAGTGATTTACAGTTATAACACCACATGGACACGTCTGTGTTTCCACAGTCGTTGTTCACCAGCATTTAGTCCAAACTGCTCATCCAGTGCGTTGCAGGTCTCTTTGATGAATAAGAACCTCCCTGCTGTTTTTATGAAGGTGGGAGGTTTTACTCTCCCAGGAAATGTCCTCGGTGAAACTGGTCTGAAATTGATCAATAGCGTTCTTAATTTAAGAAGCTTTAACCTCACTGATTTACTGCATGTGCACGTGAAAACAAACGGACCTTTGAGGGGAAATTATGGCAACAAGGAACAAGAGGACATGATTCCCTTGTTGATGATGACTTGAGACGTGCAGTGATTCACACTGAACCTCAACAATGAGATTCCTCTGCATGCACTTTGCATCTTTTACCAAAGATTTCACAGTATCTTCCATTTATGGTCCGTTCCTTAAATAGAAACTATCTGGACCGATGTGACTGCACGTCATCATGATGCATTCTGTGGTACACAGAGCAGCCATGAAGCAGAGTGACGAACCCTTTTACCCTCTGTTACCTGGCCCTTTTCCCCTCTGTGACAGTCCAAGATTTCACCGTGGATTTGACTAAATCATTGCTGATCACCTCATCCTCGCCCAGCCTCCGCGTACAGCGCTGGACCACTCGCAGGACCTTCTGTAACCTGCGGTCCAGGGCTGATAGGTGGGGCTCTGTAAGGATCGGCTGTAAAGAGTCTCTTTGCAACGACTCCCTCATCACGTCACTGAGCTGGAACTCAGGCTGAGCCAGGAGCTGAAGCCTCAGCAGAGTCGAGCGCTTTATCCTGAGGAAGAAAAGGAGTGAGGACAGGATGGATGATAAGCAGGATGAAGAGGAGGAGCGTACAGTACATATTTGATTACAGGTGTATATTACACTTACATGCAGCACTGAGAGAGTGGAGCCAGGATGGACAGCTCATCTTGAGCGTGCTTCCCGAACCTGAAAACAGGTTGTAGTGCCACGTGTGATAAGACAACGGCAATCTCAAAGCAACATTTCACAAGACTTTAATGTTCAGTGAAGTTTTCGTCTCACCCTCTGGCATTGTCCAAGTGGAGAAGGAATCCTTCATCCCCAAATCTGGTGAAAATCTCATAATGGTGTCTGTCCATGTTTCCTGCAAGAGGTCACACAACAACATAAACATGCTGCAAAAGGTCTGGTGATGATGCAAGCAGGGGAGGATATAGTAGAAGAACGTACCTATGAGGAAGTCAAAGATGGACATGTCTATGATGTTGAGGAGCCTGTTGCCTGAGTTGTACGGATAAAGCTGCTTTATGTTGTCACAGTAGAAAGGATTCACCTCCCACCTTTAAAACAGATGATTTACATGAAATCACACATTTAATTCTGTTGATCTGTCAGCAGTACTGCAAATAGAAAAAGTCCTTCTGGAGTTTGGGGTCTTACTCTTCTCTTCCGGTGAAGGTGTAAGAGCGTATCCAGGGGTTGGGGATGGAGATGCGGGGAGCGATGCTGAGACCGGGCAGGTAGGCAGAGAGGGAGCCCTCCAGCAGGTCGGGGTTCCCGCACACTGCGTACTCTGTCTTACACACATACAGGCACTTGGCGAAAAAACACCTGTTGTTTGCTGTTCGGGAAGCAGAGCAAAACAGGGGGATACAAATTAGTTCCCTGTTCGCACATATTTACATGCCCTTTGGTCAACTTCAGCTTCCCATCTTGTAATCAGGATCATTGTGTTTCCTGTCGTGTTTGTTGTTGTAATACTCATTGTGGCCACAAGGGGCTGAAGGGGCCTGTTACCTCAGACTAGACTTGACATGATCATAAAAGACTTCTTGTTTTTGTCTTTAACATCAATGACTCGTGACTTCACTTTGATTTATCACTTGAACAACTTGATCCTCTTCACAGATTCATACAGATTTACTTTGAAAAGATATAATGGCATAGATAATAACATGTTATGTATCAAACCTCCCTGGTCATGTTGTTTTGGAATATGCTGTGACATAACTCTTGGTTGCATCATCCTTCTCTATTACTATATTCTGTTAAAGAGGCCTGCTGGTGCTTTACCCGGTGAGGTGAAGAAGACGGCTCGTAGGTCTTCATTGTGGGTCACTTGGAGGACTTCTCCTGTGATGTTCACCAACCTGCCGGTCACCGGCGGGACCCTGCGGAAGTCCAGGATCCTAACAGATGGAACAGATTGAAGAGGAAACCTTCATTTCCGTGGCTTTGAGTATAAGTTTCAGTATAAGTTTCTTCACTTCGTGCCTCCACTCCTACTGTAAGTGTGTTGTGAGCCCTCCAGGGATAACAACAGTCCTTATCTCTGCCTCCTTACCTCATTTCATGGGAGCCCAGAGTTTATATCAGACTGATTCCAATCAATGAATATACCCTGACGTCCTCCATGCTGTATAATTCAGCTGGATCAAGATCTCACAGCACCCGAAGGGCCACAATTCAGTCGTGTGTCAAGAACAGCAATCAAACAACAATCAGAGTGTGAAGCTGAATTCATTCTCCAATTACTGATTGTCAGACAGAACGAGGGACTCTGGCAGTCAGCACAGTGAAATAACACACCACCACACATGAATTAAAAACAGGAGAGGTGGGATCCTCATATTTATCAGAGATTCTAAACAAGCGTTATAATAGTTTGAGTGGAATTCTAATGATTGTTTGAGTGTGAGAGTTGTTGACGTGGCGTCCCTGCTGCTTCTTGTCCTGTGTGGCAAAGCGATGACTTATCATTGTGTGCAGCTTTTTAATGATACTGTCTAGCCAGATGACGATATTACAGCGTGAATCACCTCGCCTCAGCTCATGTGCAATTACAGGAAGATGTGTGTGTGTGTGTGTGTGTGTGTGCACAGGCTGTGGTCTACACTGATCAGGTAGTTAGGTAATCCTGGGTTGGCCAATATGTTGTAATCTTTGTGCAGGATGGGCGGTTTGTTTTTTTGGAGACCGCTTTTTTGTTTTTAGATTTTTTTTTTGTTTTGTTTTCCCTTCGCGGATTTTCACCACAAGAATGCTGCAACTGCTTCTTTACGGTTGCAGTTTAATTTCATCATCGCTCCACTGAGGCCTGACGCACACCAGAGGATTTTTAAATCTCGACTGATTTAAAAAAAGAAACATGGGAAACCACAGACGTGACAGTTCTTTTAACCAATTTTTCACATTTTTGATGGTGAGAACAGACACCAGACAAGTCAGTCAAAGTGCAGGACGACACTGGGAGTTCATCCTGAATGATTTCTGAGTGACGACACGGGATCGCACAGAAACTGGGAGCTAAACGAACAGAAAACTTTAGGTGTGTGGTTCACACGTACTGCAGGTGGATATGATTACTGTCTCACAACAAAGGCTACTGCTAGCTACTGCTAAGAGCTAACAGCATCCACGTCAAAGGAGGATTAATCATGAATTGATGAAGATGATCATGGGAGGCGGGCGAACCTGTCCAGGTGAAAGGCGGCGATCTCGGCGTTGTGTCGCTGGAAATCGACAAAGTAGAAGACGTCTTCTGGAGTCTCCTCATCCCTCTGCTGCCTGACACACACACACACACACGTTAAATACAAGAAATCTAACAAAGCATCACAGAGCTTTAAATGTGTCATCTGAATACATCATGTAAATTATTGATCGATTGATTGTCTTCTAGTTCAGATCGGTGATGCTGGATCAGATTCCTCGTGTTTATTGCTCGTGAAAGGCGTCTGAACGCAGCCAAAATATCTCTCAATACATCCATCGAAATAACTTCAAAGCAGCGTATTTGGGCCCGGAACTTGAAGTACTTTGAAAAACCTCTGTGATACTTGATAACGTGCTGTGACAGAGTGTTGTGCAACATCTGTCAGTATGTTAGATCCCACAGACTTCAGTGTTAAACACGGTTGAGATCGACACCTTTGTGCTGAGCGTGCGCTTGTGTTTCATGACGGGATGTATCTGATGTGGATTCACCTCATCGGTTTGAACATCGCCTTGGCAAAGTTGTTCATCTTCAGAGCCAGTTTCAGGTGGTGTCCACTGGGCTTCACCACTGCAGCAGAGAAGCAGAAACACCAAACGTCCTTTTTCACATTATGTAACAACTGTTTAAGTCATGTGGACTTTTTTTTGTTTGAAAGTTGCTTTTAAAATGAGAAACTTGACAAAAGTGAACAACGAGGATTTCGAAAAAACCACAGAGGGCATCATGAAATGAAAACGCATCAGAGCTGCGAGATATTTTTTTGGGCTAAAACCTGCCTGTTGCGGATGAGGACGGGTAATTGGGAGTTGGTCACACAGCTTGCGCTCAGCTCGCTCAGTGACTTGCGTTCCCTTCTCTCTGCCCGGCTGTATATTATTTCACAGCAGTGGGCCACACAGACCACATGCACGCCCCCCCGCTGGTTTCTGTGAACTCCAGGTTATTGATGGCTAGCAGACAATGTTTGCACACTGCTTTGAGTCAGAGAGGACCGAACTGGTCCAAGCAGCCTTTGTGGCTGTTTGGTTACTCAGAGAAATGAAGTGAGGCTGAATTTGAAAAAGGGGAGACGGATTGTGTTTCTTGCATTTAATGGTGGCGGTGAATGTTTGCGTGGTCAGCAGCTTCACTGCACGGGGAGGCTTGAGACACACAGAGAGAAATTAAAGTGATGTATCCATTGATGTCCATTGAATTTGGATCAAAGTATTCTTGTAATCCCGTATTAACCACCATATTAACATCAATTAAAAGTAGCATCATCATCAACTTTCTCAATTCATCCATCCATTTGCAGCGTTTGTTGATGTGTCATTGAAAGGTAGGAGATGACAGTGTAGGTGGTAGCAGGGGTTGATGTCTGGAAAACGTTGGCTTCCCTCCGAGCGTGCACACATCAAACATTTAATTAGGGCCTCTCCCTTTGAACACAAACGAAAGCCTGTTTTTTTTTTTTTTCGCCTAAAAGCTCATACAGAGAGACACATCTGAAAACGTGGTGCCAAACGAAAAAACAAAATCCTCATTATCACAAAGGCACCAGTGTGTTTGTCTCTGGCGGTGCCATTAAGCACAGCGGTGCAGAAACATAAACATAGAGGCAAGTCGGTTATTGAACATTCACGCTGTTACATGATGTAAACAAATTGTAGAGCAGCATGACATGAGATAGGAGAGGAAGGAAACATTGTACGTCTCATTGAATTCAGTCAACCATACCTTGAGTACAATCACATGCTCCTTTCAGAGCCTTCTCATCCTGAGTGTAATCTGTAAGAGACGGAGCCCACAAATCGATCATCAGATTAAAGTTGCATTCACAACATTTTTCAAAGCCTGAAACATTATACGCTTCATAAAAGTAGATTACATGGCTGATCTGTTTTACTGGATAGTGTACCTAATAAAGTGGCCAGTGAGTGCAGTTTCAAATCCCAACCATCCATCCATCCATCCATCCATCCATCCATCCATCCATCCATCCATCCATCCATCCATCCATCCATCCACCCATCCATCCATCCATCCGTCCGTTCACCTGCGCTGACCACCGTCATGCTCCGCATGTCCGTGAGCAGTTGTGGAACGGCGGGGTCGTCGCGTCCGTACAGAGCGTAGCGACTTATCCCCAGGTGGAACTTCAACCAGCTGGCGTCGGGGTCAAAGGTCACTTCGTGCTCAGTCACGGTGATGTTGGAGACCGCCGCAGCCTCGCTGTAGAACTTCATGTGTCTGAGGAACGGGATGTTGAACACGAGAGTATTTTTAGGAGCCGGATACAAACAACTGTCGGTCCAACGTCTTATTATACAAAACAGGCAGGATGAGATCAGTGCAATCATTTAATTCCTGTTTGTGGATCAGCTGTGAATATCATGTTAATTACAGTCCAGCCAGTCTGGGTGAGGGAGCAGCAGCATGCCACCATCATTACAGCTGCTTTTGTGCATCATCATCTCTTTCTTTCCTTTACCATCTTACTCAGGTAAGGAAGTTAGCATTTCCTTTTATCAATTGAAAGCACTAGCTTGGTCGGATAACTTACAAATTGTACCTTTAAAGTCGGTTGAAACTGAATTTACAAACTCCACAGCCTCCACTCCTCTCTTCCGTCACTCTTATATTTAGAGGAAGGCTGATCTCAGACCAAAACAAGTAACATGAGGGTCACCACAGCTGACCACACCGAGTAGGACAGTCGTCTCCTAACAAAAGCAAACTTCATCTGAGAAAAAAAGAGCTTAAAATATGAGCAGTCAACCAGCAAACTGAAGTGATAGATCAGGTAAATCACAACAACGGAGGATTGCAGTCAACAGATCACAAAGTTTAGCCAGAGATAAAAAAAAGAGGAAGCAGAGAATGTTTCAGTTGCAAAGTTCGCTTTCAAATTTCCTGTTGCGCCGACGGAATTATGAGGAAGAACACCCGCACTTACACAGGACCGCGAGGGTAACTTAAACAGTTGATTTAATAAGCCCCTGTCACAAAGTTCCCTTTGTATTTGTTGCAGCGTTGCGCCGCTACTAGATTTTACAAGTCTTCAACGAGCCTCGGGGCTTTACATTGTTTGGTGCACATTTAGATGGCAGCGGAGACGGGGAACAACAGAAAGCCACAGAGTGGAGATCCAATGCTCATATTTCTTCTCATTTTCCACCACAAGAGCCCAAAAATCTGTATCTCTCGGAGGGAGTGCTCAGTGTTGGGCTAGACAGACAGCCTCACAAGCCAAGACAACTACAGCTCCCGCAGATTAAGCTGGGCTTTAGCAATTTAAAATTCTTGTTTACTTTGAAGAGAACCAGACACAAGCTCTTACAATGTTCTTGGGCCACAACCCACTTGACATTGGACTGTTGATGACGCATGTTTTAACAGGGTTAACTTTTTGGAAAACACTTTGCCTGAGAGCAAACACTCGAGCACCATCTGATGTCTGCGGGTTTAAAAACTGTTATCATGAATGCACAAGTGTTTATGCGCCCCGGGTGTGTGTGTGTGTGTGTGGTGGGTTGAACAGCCGTATTATCAGTGACCCTGACACTTGACCTCATTCAAGCTTCAACACGTGCTTCCACAGCGAGATGAGAGAGCTTGAACATGGTCCTCCCTCACAATGAAGTGTGATCATAATTCAGTTTAAATCAGTTAACGGTGCACAACATTTCTTTTAAGACAGAAGCTGACCTTTCCCAGCGTGACACCTTCTTCCTGTAGTACTCCATAAGCTGCTCTGTTTGCAGCAGCCTTTCCTCCGGTCCGAGCGCAGGAGTCTGGATGTTGTACAGCGGATGAGTAAACAACCTCCCGAGCTTTGAGCCCCCGTCCAGAGGTTTAGATGTGGTGACATCCAGGGGCAGAACAAAGGTCCAGTTGGAGAGCTGGGGGACGGCGAGACCATCCTGTCTGGAGAGGGTGATGTTGTGGGGACCGCATGAGCAGAGCTGTCCCGATCCTTGTCCAATGCTCCACAGCTTTGGTAGGAGGATGAAGTAGAGGTCAGCAGAGAAGATAGCTGTCAGTGCTGCAGCTAAGAAGAGACGGTCTCTCCTCATTATTATGAAACAAGGGAGCAAAGTGTAGTAAGGGAAATAAAAAGTCCTGACTATGCGCTGCCCAGAGGCATCAGTTGTAGGCTGCCTTCAGTCACCGTCAGCCAAGCAGAGGCGAGCAGTCAGACGCTGGTCCAAGTCTTGCTCTCTCTCCCTCTGTTTCTCTTCCTATTGAGTCTGTTGATTCCCGTCTCACCTCTTCTCTTCCTCCTCCTCCTCCCTTGGCAGCAAGTGAAGAAAAGAGCTGAGCCTACAGCGAGCATGTGTTAGCAGCAGTCACTGACAGTTTGGCTGCTTCCAGGGACCTGCTGCTCCGAGTACGAGAGAGCGAGAGACTCTGCGTGAGAGAAAAGAGAGAGAGAGGGTGTATGTTTACATTGTGGGTGTACATGTGCAGGTATGTGCGTAAACATGAAATGACAGTTTAGTAGATTGGGAGACGGAGGGCGAAGAGGTTGCAGAAAACACACACCCCTCACACACTCACTGGCCAAAGCTTAGAGGGTCGAAGCAGAACAGTTCTTGGCAGCAGGAAGGGGTGGAGACTACTTATCGCAGCAGATCTGAATGAAAGCACGTCCAGCTGGCTTTTCCAGCTGGACGTGTGTGTGTGTGTGCGTGTGTGTGTGTGTGTGTGTGTGTGTGTCGTTACTGCAGGTACAAGTTATCATTCATACATTCGAAACCGGTTTCCCAAATTTCCTGTCATCTTCTCGACCCTCTTCAAAGTCAACTTTCTCTCCTCCCTCATGTAATGAATTCCTCTCTCATCCTCCCATCACCTCTTCAGACCTCTGACATGGCTCCTCTCTCATCTCTCCCTCTCTCTCTCCTGCTCTCAGAGACCTGTACGAGAGGCCCGGCCGCACTTTCTTCCCCGCCGCTGCTCCCGCACTCGTATCCCCGATTTTCCTCCGGTTCAGTTCAGAAAAGGCAGGACATGTTCTTGCACAACTTCAAATGAGGAAACATGCAGAGAAAATAACACCTCCCTTCATTCACGCGCCACCTTTTCTTTGCTCTCTCCCTCTCTGATTCCTGTGAAAACATACAGTGCATAAATTATGAACTCTGCTTGTTGGCCATGTCTGCTCATAAGAGCCTGGAGCTGTTTTATACCGAGGCAGTGAAGGTCTCACAAGGCATTTCCCAGCCTGCATCTGCGCTGTTGTTATTGTGGTATTTTGGAACATCTGTCGTCTGTTTGGGTGTGTGTGTGTGTGTGTGTGTGTGCGTGGAACAAAATTACGCGTCAATGTCTGGGAGTTACTCTCTAGGGTGTTTTACTGTTTCTGAAGAGAAAACAGGCTGAGAAAGCTTAGCTGATGTCGTAATTTAGTGAAAGGAAGCTTTAACCTGCCATTTAACCAGATTAGAGCTTCTATTTTGCTACACAAACACACACGCACACACACACACACACAGAGCGGGTGCTCACGATAAGAAATTTAGAAGACTGAAGCTATAGAAAAAAAAAAAGAGGTTGTTGTTATTCAGCTGACCCAAATGCAATGTGTAAAAATACCCACTTTTACAAAAGCAGAGGCCACATTTTTCACAACCGAATGAGCTTTCTGTTTCAATTTTTTGTGGGTTTGCACACGATCTCTTTAAATTGTAAATCTCAACTTCAGGGCTAATGGAGACCCTGAGGGACGGCAAACAGAGAAGAGTATTCAAATGTCATCTTATACTCCACTGCACAAAAACAGGTAAATATTATGCACTTTTAGATGATGTTTTTTGTATTTATTCAGAATAACTGAGCGCATCATCAGACGGTTAAACATTACCGACAACACAAATGCATATTCGTGAGTGGGCAAAAAAAATGCACTTCACATGACTTCCTGACTTCGTCTCAGCTGTGTCTGCTTGTGTTTATCTCTGAGAAGCAAACTTAAGAAAAGGGCACTGCATATTCCTCCCCTGCTGAAATATCCAGACCAGTGCTTGAAAGAGAAAAAAAATAACAAGGCCAGAGGTTGCAAACTGAATATGGAGGAAAAAAACAAACAAAAGTAGGACATTGACTCTTGCATCACTGGTTTGTGCAATCCAGCAGAGCTGTGGTGATAAGTAAAGGGCGGCCTGTCTAGATGTGTGTTTGAATGACAGGGAATGTCATCCTGCATCTTCATTTCGAAGTCTGGATTTTAAAAGAAACAGGGTAATGTGAGCTGCTGTTATCCTACGAACGGAGAACTGTACATGTGGAATCCTGAGAAGAATGGAAACGGAACAATTGAAAAGAGATGTGGGCAGATGATGCCATGCTGAGTGTTTCATAAATAGAGATTGTTTTTTTTAGAAGGTCTGGTGTCAGCAAAAGATGGACAACGTGTCAGAGGTGATGAGATGTGAGCAGAATTTAAGGTGCATTGGTGAGAGAGAAAAAACAAAAGCAAAGGGAACTCGAAACTTCCACCAAATCCAATGTAAAAAAAGGCAGTTTTTTTATGAAGAGGAGATCCAGCAGTTTTCATTTGGCATTTTCAATCATGCATAATCCACTTACAGTTTCAAGACAGCTTCATGTCTGCGTCTTCCTCCACATCTGACTGGACAGGTAGCTCACTTTTCCTTCCACATGCTGGGACCTGCCAGTCAAACTCTGATACCACACCGAGGGGGGCGGGGCTAAAACCTCTTATCTCCTGGAAAATGAACAAGAGTTAAAGCAGCAATGGAGAAGAGACTTTTGTTCTTCATATATGTCATATATACTGTAAGTATCAGAGCAGACGGTGCGCCAACATCACCAAGACATTGCTGATATTTCTCCTTCAAGAAATTATTTAAAGCCGCGAGATGCAATCGATGAAAGACTTATGATCTTCTTCTCTGACCTCTCGGCAGTCAGTCCACATGAATTGGCAGGCGGCAACAAATGCACTTATGTGGCAAACACACAATAAAAAGAAAGAAGTCGAGAGAAGAGAAAATAAAAGGAAACAGAGAAGATTAAGGGAAAGATTTAGAGCAGTTAAGACAAAACAGTGAAGGGAGGAAGTGGGAAAGACATACAGGCAGGCGTTTCCCATTAAATGTATCTAAAATAGAATTCCCATTTCTTTTATTCCTCTTTCATTATCCATTCCCATCAATCACATTTTTCTGGATAACTTCAGCCTGACCGAGGAAGGCTGCAGCCACAGCGAAAGAAAGTGGAATTGTGCTGGCACATTCCTCCAGAACTGAAGGAGCCTTTTATAGCCGCCTGTGCTTTTATATGCTGGATGTCCACCAGCCTGAACGAAAAAACCAAAACTACAACCACTACGATCTGCAGAACAATGGAAATTCATGCTTACTTTCCAGAGGTACACAAGCAGGGCGGAGGGCGGATGAAATGAAGTTTATTGATAGTAAGGGACTGCAGCAAAGCAAGTTGAACTGTGTTGAGCAACAATAAGTTAATGTTCTTATTTGTTTGCAGTTAACACCAGTGACATACGTATTTATAGTTCTACTGTGGATACTATGGCATGATTGTTTTTATGATCCAGGATGCTTTTCAAGTCTCATGGTACTATGGCCATTTGGGCAATACTTTGATTATGTATAGCCATAATGCTTTGCAGATTACGGTAGGTAAACGTGTATGAATGATATACCTGGCTGTACTTGATCATAACCTTTAATTAGTTTTTTGTTTGAGATTTATAAAAACATATAAGTTTCAAAAGATCTCATGTTTTTTTATTAGTTTTATATTGTACTTCAAATGAATACTTAATGATATATAAAAAAAATATGTTTGCATTGCATTATTGGAAAATATATACTCGTATTTATAGACTTGCTGGTGTAAAATCTAAAGTTGAACACAAACACACTAAAAACAAACAAATGTCTGAAATAAGCCTCTTACTAAAAGCCCAATTTCTTCTGATTGGCCAACTTCCGGAAGTCTGCGGAGGGGCAGCATCCCCGTACCAAAGATGTTTTATACCTCTCCAACATCCAACAAAAACCTCAATCTTACGACAGTTATTGCTATTAAAGCAAATTTCTGAGACTTGAGCACATGGTGGTAGAATTTACTAACGTGGTTCAGGATGATGCAATCCAATGTAAATGCTTAACAGGCTGCAGTTTTGTGCATATGTGGCGTATATGACAGGGCGTAGAGGCGGTGTAAATTGGTTCCGTCTGTCACAACACCTCCAGCTGTCTCACAAAACAATTACTCTTTCATGTTAGACCTCAGCAGGTGGTGTCATAAATGTTCTATGGATAAGACATTAACCATCATCATCACCGAGGCAGGGTAATTAATATGGTTCAGGATACTGTGTCACTTCTCAAACAGGATTCCATGAGAACAAAACAGACTCTGGTTTCCATGGACACATTAAGGGAGTGTCTCTTCTACGTGTTGTGGTCCCATCCATTTCGGTTGAAATGGAGTCTTGACTTCAGGAAGGTGCGCACTGATGCAAAAATAAAAACAACATTGTGACATTATCAAATGTCAGATGTTTTATTTGGTTGTTGAGGGAAGATGAGGTCATGTTCACAATTTCAGAAGAGCAGAGCCACAGAGATGATGTCATGATGATACTGACGTTCTCTGGGAACCAAGGGAACGTTCAGAACAGACATTCATCTTCAAATCCAGAAGGAGGAAGAGTGACAGAAGGAGATCCTGAAGGACCATGTGTAACTCACATGGAGATACTGTCACACATAGATGGACAGATGTTGATTAGGTGAAAGGAAACGCATGGAGGGAAGAGAAGAAGACATTGACGATGAGATTGACAAATGTGTTGTGTGTTTGCAGGTTACCATGGGCTGCTGAGGTCCGTCATTGTCTCTCTCTGCTGTGGTGGTAGACAAAGCTGAAGTTGGGGACCGGAGCCAAAATGAAATGAGTACACATCTGTGTGTGTGTGTGTGTGTGTGTGCGTGTGTGTACACAAGTGTGTCTGCCTGGGTGTGGTTGCAGAGGGAGCACAGCTAATCGCTTATTTTGGCAAATTCTAAGTAGCAGGCAGACAGTGAAAGGAAAGTGTAGGAAATGTCTTGTGGATCGACTCACATGCTCACACACACACACACACACACAAACCTTCAGAATTTCTGCCCTTTCAAAAATGCGGCCTGCGTCTCTGCATGGAGAAGAACATTGCCCAGATGTTCCCGTGCTGACCTCCAGACTTCTCAGGTGTGAAAGTCTTGGGGGGTTTTCGGAAGAATGCTTTGACTCGTTCTTCATAATGTGGTGAAATTGATTTAATAAGAGAATCAGGTTTAATTAGCTTGGAAGACCATTGGGATCTGTAGATTTAACCCCTTCCTGTGAATATCCTCAGACACACCAACTCGTATATCCAGGGGGATTCTGGTAAAGGTAGTAATTACATGAGGGGACATTCTCAACTGTGTCTGAGGCATGACCAGGTCAGCGTGAGGGCAGTGGTGCGAGTGTGTGTGTGTGTGTGTGTGTGTGTGTGTGCAGCTCTTTAACACAGCTGTTGCACTGAATGGTTACCTTCAGAGGAGCATTCCTCCTGTGTAGTTTGACCACTGCTTGCGGGTTGAGTCACCTGTCCCACACCCCTTTAAATCATCTCTGTAGCTACTCCCCTCAGGTCGCTCTCTCTCCCCGTTGGTGTAAGATCCAAACGTCATCTCTTTGTGATACAATGGCGTGTGAACACAAATCCTTTTGCTTAAAATACATTTTCCGAAATTTTTCTGTCCCGGTTCAAGATCTGGACGGTGATCTCCCCTGGATATTGTCAGCATTGGATATCCTTGAGGATGTTTGCCGTTAGATTTGACCAAAACCAGAACTGTAACTGTTCTCCATCTTTGTGGTGTAGCTGGCGTGCACGCGAGTACTCGGTGTACTTTAGGACACTTATTGGTGGGATCAGAACTGACATTATAGTTTCAACATGTGCGACATCTCAACTCAATGAATGTTGAGGCCACAGACAGGGGCGTCACTAGGTTGTAAAGGACAGGGGCGGCTTAGCCCCCAGGAAAATCTTTGCTCCCAAATATATCTTGAAGTCTCAGACTAAAATGGTCGCAATTTCAAGCCCTGAAAAATATTACCAAACTACTTGAATTAAAGTAATTCTACCTAGAAAGCTAATTTGTCTCATATACTGTAAATCTCTTGGCTCTCTCCACTTTCCCATCTTGCCTCTCCTAAATAAAAGTTCAAGTTAAATAAGTCTTACATGGTTCACCTTTACTGAAATGTTTCCTATTTCACATCCATATTGAGTTCCATAAAATTCTAATTAGACTGTCTGCATCACAAATGACTCGATACTGTGAAATCCTTTTGACTCACCTTTGCAGTAGATGTCTCCCCCCTCTCGCTCTCTGTGGACCTCCACCCTGACTCCTACAGGTCAATATGGGGGTGGAATGATTATTATTTGGAGCTGCTCTCATCAGTTGGCTGTGTAGCTGCACTGGAGGTGCGGTGGCTGAAAACGTGGACTGGATCTTCATTCATGTGGAATGGATTTGATAATGAAGCACGGACGGGGCTCTCTGTCTTATCTCATGCTGTGAAGTGAAGGGAAATAGACAAGCAAAAAAAAGAACACCAAATCATTTGGGGGGCTTAAGAATATTTTAGGGAGGCTACAGCCCCCCCTTAAATAGGTCTGGTATGTAGCTGAGTCAGCGATATTCCACATCACCTCCTGCCTTAAAGAACCCACATGATCTCCATCCTTTGTCCACAGTCCAGCAGAGCCGTCTGCTGAAGCTGTGTTATGAGCCTTCTGTCTTCTACCTCTCGGACTTCCACACCTAGCAGTCCCCTCAGATGGGCCCGCCAGCACTGCAGCAGGGGAGGATGTTCACAAACTGTCTTCATAGACAGAATGCCTCGGTACATTGGGGATATACTGACCGACACGCACATCATTACACATAAGCTCAAAAACAAAAACGTGCAGACATTTTCTCACCCCATTTTTGATGTCCAATGCATAGTTAGAGATGTCCCAGATCTGAAGCCGGCGTCTTGTGTCTCCTGAGACCAGGATGGTGTTTTTAAGATGATCTGAGCTTAGACACACGTTCACTCGGCTGCTCAGGTGCATAGAACTGGCCTGGGATAAGCAGGAGGACACGCTGTTCAGCAACACAAAATAGAAACCAAAATGCAATGGGTTGTATTGTGTAAAATATAGATAACAGACTACTGTTTGTTGTTCTGGAGAAGGTCCATAGGGAGAACAAAGGGTTCCCTCAACGCTTCATACATGTGCCAAATGTGCCTTTGAGACAAATTGCTACCTATTTTTGTTATGTAGGACAGAAATAAGTAGCAATTTGTCTGAAAGGTACGTTTGAGGTGTTTTAATGTCACAAATTCCTCAGAATCTCTCCAGAAAAATGCATGGCTGCATGCAGACCTACACCACCGCACTGCACACTGGCTCCCTCGTACAAACACATGCACCCTTGCACATACACATATGCAGTGGTCACAGTGCATGAATCACACACCACTAAATACAGATGGGATCTGGAAAGAGACATAGTTGTGGGCCTGCAGGAATGGTATCGGCAGGAGGCCAAGACGACAGTTCAGCCTAACTGTCACTGCTCAGGCTGTTTGTAAATCCATCTTATGTGAGGGTGATTAAAACTGACAGCTGCTTATCCTGACAGTTCATAGTTCTCTAAACTCTCTCTCACACTCTAAGAGTTCTATTTTAGGTGAATGTCTTCTTAGTTTATCTGAATGACAGCCCCTTCATCAATCCTTCCTTTCACTTTTTTTTTTTCAATGTGTCCCAATCACCATAACTGTGTGTTTGTCCAGTGATGCTCCAATAGTAGAGGCAGCCACCCTGACATGACAGCAGGACACCTCTGTTTCTTAACTTCCTGTTTCCAGCCCGATTGATGGAGAGATTCAGTTTTCTTATGTTCCCTGGTGTTGGCGCTTGTTAACCAGACATCAAAGGCAACATCTGTGTGAACCAATGGACACAAATAATGAGCACGTTCAAAGATGATGTCGGACCTTCAGAGTTTAAACAGATTTCAACCAAAAACAACAAACAGGCTGCATGCTTTTACTCGGCATGTGTCTCTCTCTGTAGATGGAGCAGTGGCCCCTGGGTGTCCAGCTTCCAGATAACGACCTCTCCATCATGGCCCGCTGTGGCGATGATCCCCAGGGAAGAGCTCTGACACACGGCCAGGATGTCAGATTTGTACACACAGCTGGACTTCCATCACATGTCTGCTCTCACGTACAAATCCTATGTTTACAAGGACAGAAATTCTTCTTTAAGTACATGCCTCCTTACCCACCGCAGCTCCAGGGCCAATTCTTTATCTTCCAACAGACATTGAAAACAACTTGTAAGCCATATGCATATTGTGAAATTACTTTTACCGATTTTGCTGATGTTTACACCTCTGGACAAAGAGGTTGTGGTCAGCTAATTGAAATGGGCTATGTGGACGCTCAGCATGGTGGACGTCGGGGAAATACTGGCGCAGATGTCTTTCACGGCACCGACTGCTTTGATCTCACCAGGTGCATGCGTTAATGTATTGACGTCACCGCTGATATCTTTTACTTTTTAAATAAAATCCACACCACTTTCCTTGGACCTGAAATTTCCAACGCAGGCTCTGCTGGAACAGGAGGCTTCACAATGAGACACATTGTGGCTGAGGAAACACTCGTCTCAGAATTTGCTAGAGAAGCATGAAAACTATGCGACGACTGGAGTCTTCAAGGAATTAATCTAACCACAGAGCAGATGGTGGTTATAGGCTGAGATGTAAATGGTACGTTTCAGGTGTTAAAATATGCACGTCTGCACAGCCAGACGTGTGTCTCTCTCTTGTTTATACTGGCAAAGTATTAAGACTTGGACGTCCGCGGGTAAATGTGAGGGTGGATACACCTTCTATGCCCCGAGAATATAATGAGATGCATTTATGACGATAAGAAATATGTAGGCGGTCTGATGTAGTGATGAACATTCATGGTCGGATGGAATTTATCAGATTTAATGGAATACGTTACAGCAACATATTATACAATTATAATATTTTTGAGGCTTAATTGGGACAGGTTATTATCTTATCTTCATAAGCCTCAGTAATTTTCTGTAACAGACTGGTCTCCACCATGACATTATGACACTATTTGTGTGGGACTCATTATCCTGCAGTTAACACCTCTGGCAGAGTTTGTGGAAGAGCTAAATGTGAAGACTGGAGACTTTTTTTGTTCTCTTTTTTCATTTATATATCGTATAGAACTATCAGTTCCAGAATCTCCTGCCATTCAAAAGCTATGGTACTGTGGTGCATTTAATGCTGTAAATCTGTTTCAGCACAAGTTACCATTTCTTCTTTCTGTGCTCTAATGATCTCCATCCCTGCTCATAAGTATTTCTATTTTTCCAAATAAATGGACAACTGATGGAAACATGAACAACTCTCTGCTCAGCGGGGTATTTTCCATGTCGTCGAATGTCCAAGTCACATGATACACACTATTTTATGTTTTAATGCTCTCTCACTTCCTAAAAAATGGGAAGACATAAGCCCCTGAATGCTTAGTTAAATCATGACAGTGTTGTATTAACCATAACAACAGAAAGTAGAGGAAATATCTGAAATTAATCATTGAAACTCGGATATTCCAAACAGACAAAATGATGACAAACGTCGCAGTGAGGCATCAAGGATAATTCAAAACCGGTCAAACGTCTATTTCCTCTGCACAGCATTTCCCAGAATGGTTGGTTTTGAAGGCAGAATCGATGTATTCCATGTTGCCAATTACCCATAAATCTGTGCGACAGCATCTCAAACAGCTGGAATAAATAAAAAAAAAAGAAAACTGAATCGGGAATCTGTTTTCATCGCACGCCATTACTGCATGTCTGGTTTGTCACGGCTCTCTGAGTCTGACAGAGATGTTCAAGGCATCAAATTGTGTCTGCATGAGACACTCAGTGCAGTTACATGCAGTAATTAGCATCGTACAAGACAACTACCGGACAAGTGTTTCATATGATTTATGAGGCATCCGAGCATGTTAGCCAAATTGCCAGCTAGCTAACAAGCTAACATTAAAGTGTTGTCATTAAACAGGGAGTAAATGTCTCATATGTTATCCTGAAAAGTCTTTTGAATCTAACTTTCTTAGAGGACTCTTTCATTCGTGAGTGATACCTTAAGAGGCCCCTGTTTTTAACAGCTAGGCAACAAGGCAGCAACTTTCCACTTCAAAACCGCTCTTTTATTTTACCTTGGCATGTGCAATGTCATACTGAGCGATCCTCTGGCTCCAACCCACAGCCAGCTGCTGGTTGTCATGGAGACAGGTCATCCCGGTGACATCAGAGTTGGTGCATGTTAAGGCCGTTAAGTAAGCTCCACACCTGCTTAATAGTTGTGAACAAGGTTTGTGGTTACCCGACAAATTTTTTACATTCTCATATTAAGTGAAATAAAGATGAGTGCAACTCAATGTGTGTGAGGTGAAAGATCAGTGGTTTTGAAAAAGAAAAGAATTTGGTATTAAACCTTAATAGTGCCATTGCAAGCCGCAGTGACCAGACTTCTATGGGATGAGTCCAGTGCAATGCTTGTGAGCTCTTCTTCAGGAAGAGGAGGGGTCAGTAGCAGGAAAGGAAAGTTGCTTTGCTCTGGGAGTCGGCCAGGTTGCTGGCAGGGAAAATGCAGGATGACAGTTTTCAGACACTGATGGGTGGAAATGTCCCAAACGCTTCAGCTCCTGACAGGGGAAGAAACATCAATCTATTACCTGGCTGTTGTAGTAAATATATAAAATAAAGAGGGAATGTTTGAGTGTAAACAGAAATGTACATGAACTTTTTATTACAGCCGTTGTCATTATGTGAGGAGTAGGGACTTTTTAGGGGTTTTATTGTGAAATTGTACAGACAGTTAATTAGAGTATAAAATTAGTGTGCTCGTTCAAAAACGCCTTATTGAATAACAAGATCCCCACCCAGTTTAATAATGTTTTGTGCAACAGCAATATTTCTTTCTACAAAGTCAGAGGCACCGCCTTCACAACATGCAACAACAATAAAACATCAGATCATGTATCAGATTTGTTCTCTTTGACAAAACTTTTGTTTGAATAAACATAATGAAATCAATAGGTTATGTAATATGCCCAATGAGAACATTTGCAGTGTTTTGAAGCATTGATCTACAACTAGACTGACGGAGGGAAAGTTGATTTTAAAATCTTGCTTCACCCAGTTAGGTCGGGGTCACCCAGAGCAGAGCACTGTGACACAGCCATGACTGACTGACCTCGATCGTATCCAGAAGTCATGAAAAGTGGAGTCTAAAAATCCATTCCCTTTTGCTCTTT
>CAAKHC010018928.1:47384-62619 GCA_901007825.1 Macroramphosus scolopax
GGTCTTGGAGAACCTGGCGCGTCTAAAAGGCCTGTCCAAACCCAGGACTGAAGATAACGGCACATCACTCACCTTCAACGGCAAAGACTACACGCTGGCTCAGTTTGGTAATGAGAGCAGTTTTTGAATGTAATAATGTGAATCAATGCGGATGGATTTTTATTCTTCATTCTAACAACAAAGATTTGCTGTTATGATATGAGCCTGATGAAGGTTTAACTTGTTTTCACATCCAGAGAACAACAAGGAGATTCATCAGCACCTGGGTCCAGCCCGAGAGCGTCTCTGTCTGCACGTGCTCCGGACACAAGGACTCGTACCTGAGCATGTGGAGACCAGGACCCTCTACAGTTCCTTCCAGCCGAACCTCTCTCAGGTTAGCTGTCAGAACTCACAGACACACAGACTGTATCCATACAAACAATCCCTGATGTCTAATCTGTACGTCGTGTCCATACAGGGACGGCTTCAGATGTGGGTGGATGTCTTCCCAAAGGAAATCGGCCTGCCTGGACCTCCGTTCGACATCACACCACGCAAGGCGAAGAAGTGAGAGCCATGCAGCTCCTCAGAGCTTCCTCACGTCACGTGCCGTTGAGCTAACGTCCACTGTTTCTGATTGTCCAGGTATTTCCTGCGTGCGGTCATCTGGAACACCACAGAGGTCACTCTGGATGAGACCAGCATCACCGGGGAACACATGAGTGACATCTACGTCCGAGGGTACAACTGAATGTTCATTCACAGCCGTTTGTTGTTTCTTCAAGTGAATCTGTACAGTAAATGACAGGACAATGAGTCATTCTGTTGTTCCCCGTGCCAGATGGATGCCAGGCATGGAGGACAGCAAGCAGAAGACCGACGTCCACTACAGGTCTCTGGACGGAGACGGCAACTTTAACTGGAGGTTCATTTTTGATTTTGACTACCTGCCGGCGGAACAACTCAGCCTCGTGTCCAAGAAGGTGTGAGGCTTGAATCGTCTTCCTATTAGCTAATGGAATCATGTTAAAAAATAATCCAACGTATAACATTCACATGTTCTTCATTCAACAGGAGCACTTCTGGAGTCTTGACAAGACGGAGTTCAGGATTCCCCCAAAACTGATAGTTCAGATCTGGGATAATGACAAATTCTCCCTGGATGATTACCTCGGTAAGATGATTACTGGTTCATCTTGAAGACTGCAAACAATTAACATTTGATCGTACAAGACTCTTTGCTGTGTTCTCAGGCACGCTGGAGCTGGATTTGCATCGCCTGGTTCCTCCTGCGAAGACCCCAGAGAAGTGTTCCCTGTCTATGATGGATGTTGTGGAACCTGGAACTCCAAACAAGACGGAACTCACCAAGTCTCTGTTTGCTCAGCAGTCGGTCCGAGGCTGGTGGCCCTGCTCCATGCAACAGGATGGGAAGACGGCCCTGGGTGTGAGTATGGACGGACAGCTCATCCATCGTTACATCAGTGTCTTTGTCATTTGACATTGGCTAATTCAAACCTTTACTATGGAGCAAATGATTACATTTTAGATTTCTACTTGTTCTGTGTTCACAGGGCAAAGTGGAGATGACTTTGGAGATTGTAAGTGAAGCCGATGTGGATGAGAGACCTGCAGGAAAAGGCCGGGATGAACCCAACATGAACCCCAAACTGGACCCTCCCAAGTACGAGCAGTTGTACATCCTGCAGTTTAATGAACTGTTAATTCATAATAACAAAGTTAACACATGTACATTTTCTTTTCAACCACCAGACGCCCGGAAACGTCCTTCTTTTGGTTCACCAACCCGTGTAAGACCATGAAGTTCATTTTGTGGCGACGGTTCAGGTGCCTCTTCATCGGATTCCTCCTCCTCTTCATCGTGCTTCTGTTCCTCGCCATCCTGTTGTACTCATTACCGGTAAGCAAAGATGAGGGGCGATGCAATGTCAAATTCTCAGTTTGTGCATTTAACATACTTGAAGCAGCGATTTAATTTTTCCCTTTTGCATTTCCAGAACTACATCTCAATGAAGATAGTGAATCCATTAAAGTAGTGATGACACGCCCACAGGATCACCGCAAAACCTTCTGCCAGACCACCTCAGTCTGTTTTTTGTAACCTCCAGTGTTTTATAGTTGTCGAAATGGGACGGGGCGCTTGCACATTTGCACTGTATCTGCATATTTCACCATGAATGCACTAAACTGTGATAAACTTGTGAGAAATCAATTAGAACACAGGTTGTCTGTGTATCACACACACACTGTGGTCAGAGAACAACCCTGTAATCAATCCAACACTTTAATAAATCAACTGATTAAGGCTTTTTAAAGCTGTATTTAGATGTTCTATTGGGACTACACATTGTTGAAAGGGGTTTCTGCTTTCACGTTTCACTGAAGTAGTATTCATCAAGGCGCAATCATATTTGACTTCATTACAGTGGATTTAAGAGTTTCCATCTTACCAGTCACTCAATATCATCCTGCCAAGTGTCATGAGAGAACGATACTAACATGTCATGTTTGTCTGTTTTTGTATTTTCACAAATCTTATAAATTAAATATATTAAATTACAACCGGTGTTGATGCTCCTTTTTATCTAAATACTTTGCAGGAAAAGAACATGTGTGTAAAAGTGCAGAGAACAATGGGCAGCCTGGTTGACCTTCTGCAATAAGAGCTTTATTGTTTCCCTTCCTTGCAGCGTGAGCGGCCCTTGAGCCGGGCACGTGACACAACTTCCAAGGGTACATACAAATGTATGTTTTAGTTACAGTTTTATAGATGCCATTTAAATGTGCTAAACGGAATATGAAACAACATTCAGATATGTACAGCACATGTTGTAAAAGCGAAACATTTATATAAAATATCCCATGAATCCGTTTGTGGGTTCATATACTTGAACACATTTAGTGTTCACCAGACAATATGTATCTTTGACACATCTGACTGGTTCCTGAATGTATTGCTTCCCTTCAGTGATATGAAGGGTTTTGAACCATGGCCGGGTTTATTCTTCCTCTGATGTGTGATGACTGCAGTGCTGCTGCAGTAAAACTTCCACCTCCCCTCTCCGTGCCAGGCTGTTAGCTTTGCCTTGGAACCGTCCATTTTTTCCAGCCCCCTTCCCTTGGAGCATCTCTAACACCCTGCAGAGCAAAGAGACACAGTAAACTGCAGGAACTTTGTTTTTTCCAGTTAAGGGCTGATGAGGATTGTTTAACCCCAAAATTCTTATGAGCAGGTGTAGCACAGAGGTCCTTTCACAGCAAAGGGTTAATAAAAAAATTGTGGGTGTCTCATACCGCGGTCCCATCTGGGCCACTTGTTCGCTAGGTCCGGCCAGTAGAAACAAACCAGGCCCCTTCTCATCTCCAACAGTCAGGAAAACCAATGTTTCCTGAGAAAAAGAAAGAAAATAGCTTAATAAAATCATTAAACTGCTTCCAACTAGAATAAATTATATTCTTACCTCAGTGTTTATTTCACTGGCAATGATATGCATGAACTCATTGTCCCCGTCTTTTCTGTGAAGAGAAGAAAAGAACTTGGTTGTGGTCGTGTCTTGTTTTGTCCTCTGTGATATCTCGGTCATCAACACGAGGTTTTCTAAATGAGTAATGTTGGTTAATGTACAATGCAGTTCCTCTACAGTAGATCTGAATAGTGAAGAAGAGTCTCGTACTTGTGCAAGCTGAAGAAGTTGCCTCTCTTGGGGTCATTCTTAAAGCTCTGGGCGATGAGGACAGCCATGTCGCGTACAAGGCTCAAGTTAGTCTGCCAAACATTTTTATGACAGTTAAGGAGTTTATTTAGAATGTTAGAATAGTTTGAAGCAAGCACGGTTGTGTGTGAACAGAAAACTAAAGTGACTTAAACTCTCTGTAGTTACTGACCTCTTCTGGCGATTAGTAGGAATTGCAACATGAATACAATGAAATCCACTCACTTTCTGTAGAAGCTTCACAGACTTCAGCAACTTGTCAACTGCCTCAACATGCTGATCAGGTCCGTTTCTGTTGAACAACAACAACATGTGTTGTTTCACTTCAAGCTTAGTAAAATACATTTTAACTTGCTATGATAAAACATTCACCATTGAGCTTCTTACGTACTTGAGAAGAGCCACCAAAGAGCGTTCTTTGCCGTGACTTTTCTCAGCGTACTTCAACACCCTGTTTCCGACCAGGAACGACAGGTTGGTTTTGTTTTTCTTTCCTTTCTCAGTCCCCAGGAACTTTATAACCTAAAATTCAAAAGCAGAAAATCAATCATTTCTCTGAGTCACTTGAGCTCCGACTAACAAGGAGAGGTACGTATGTGCTTATTTATTCCATTTGTATTATCAGTAGAAAACTCTGTGGTGTCAGATCAGGACATAGTACTTTATCAGACAGCGATTTTGACCTTGTGTTCATTTCTCCTGACATCAGTTGTATTAAAAATGATCAAAAACGATGCGTGTTTGTGTGAGTGTACCTGTAAGTGACTGAGGTTCGACACATGGGTTCCACAGCACATGTTAGCATCAACGCCCTCAATATCAATGACTCGAAGAGGCCAAGCAAGGTCCTCTGGCAGCCCTCGACTCTTGATCTGGTTCACCAAAACAAACGTAACATGAATGTATCTGTAAAGTATTCATGTCTGGTCAATATCTATTTTATCCACACACCTTATCCACGTCAGGGCTCTCAGGGAAGAGAAGCTTTACAGTGACAGGGATATGGGATCTAATATTCTCATTTGTAGCTTCCTCCAAGGCCTGCAGCTGACCAGGTTTCATAGAGGGAGTGTCCAGTTCAATGGTGCCTCTCTGACGCCCCAGTTCCCTGAAAAATAAAAACAGGAGACATGGGAGTTGCACAGAGGAAATCATTGCGGTATGTTGGGAAGTGTGAAATCTGAAGTGTAAATGTACCAGGACGTGGTCTTGAGTCCAAACATTGTTTCCGCCAAAGCTGAGATCAAATGTTGACCTACGAGTAGAGGAGGAATGTGTAATGATGTAACTAATAATAATGTAACAGGATTTCAGCACGGTAAATCTTGCAAATGTCCTTATTTTTATGTCAGTTAGGAAAAGGAGGCACTTTTTACTTAACATAAAAAACAATCCTTCCTCACCAGAGTGTTGCTGCATGTGGTCAAACCTCCTCTCCCAATCCACCTTCACTTGCACCTCTTGACCCACCTCCAGTGGTGAGGACACAAAGTGTACAGCTAGTGGCCCCTGCCTCGTCACCCTCAGCACTGGCACGTCCCCGATCAACCCGTGGTCATCTGGCTGATGGAGGACAAAGAAGCATAGGGACAGTATGAGAAGCATTCAGTGACTTATTTTGTATTACTCCTAATTTGGGATGAGTTGCAGAATGAACAAAGTAAAAGCAAACAACTGAATAAAAACCAGGAATATTTCGAAAATGAAACCTACTTGACCGCCGCCCTCAGGAAACAGAATGGTGTCTTCTAACTGAACGTTGAAACCCTTCAGAGTTTCTTTCTTTCCATCGATTTCTTGTTTGAGCTCGGCTGGGCAGCAGGAAACTACGGTGGTAACAAACTGTAAAACAAACATTGAATGAAAAGTTACACGTGCAAAGAAAGTGAAACTAGCATGCAGCTGTTGACAGGTGCTTGGGATTTCAGTCTTATCTACATCTTTATTATGATTTGCGTTTGCACAAAAAAATGTGTGACAAAAACAAACACGCAATATCAACTGCATGACTCGAGGGATGCTGGTCTTGGCCATAGATATTTGAAGGTGTTTTGCCATTCATGCAAGGGGCTTCCAGTACATTGGTGGGTTTCGAAGATCTGGACAGGAAAAGTATGTTGGATGAAAGGTAAACTGTTCGATACAATGTATAACCATCACCTGGAAAATCTATGATCTTTACCGACATAAACTGTGTGCATTTTAACCACAAGATACAGTATAAAACTTAAAGGATATACAATTTCTACTTTGATAATGAAATCAGAGAATGATGCATTTGACTAGATTAATATTGTGATTATGTAAAACTCAACAAAGCGAACTTCAAAGTGTCTCTAATTATATAGTCACTGGACTTTAGACTCACAAGTATAGTTTACTTTTTATGGTTTACTATACTGTCAGTTTATGGTACAGTCAGAAAGGTAATCATTAATGTGAATGCTTGCAAGCATTCACAGTCTTGTTCTACTTGGTGTTGTACTCATTATAATGACCGGTGTTTCTAATATTCTGCGTCTGTAAGTAAGTAAATGAAGTGGTCTAAATATTAGAAACACTTCTCAGTGCAATATGCAACCTCATTAATACACATGCAGTTAATTTAATAGCGTTACGTCTCTGACGATGTCAATCAAAACTGAACATTATATTTGTAAAAAGGAGAATTTATAGCAGAGCTGTTCTATCTAAGCATGTTGGGATGTACAATTGTAGTAATGAAGTGGCCGGTGAGTGTCCGCAAGTCATGTTGGCTCGAAGCTACTGTAGTTAGCAAACATGCTAATCACTAATGCAGAGAAACAATGTTAACGTCAGTTATTTAGAGCAGTTCAGCGTTAAGACATTGTCTGAGAAATGTTCCTACCTCTGTCATATAGCAGTCACGTTGACACTGAAAAGCCATTTTGGAGTATTATGACGGAAATCACCGATTCCCTTGCAAACTATAAAACAAAGTGAAACGAAGCGTTTGGCTTGAACGCACGCAGATGTCAGTGAGGTACGGGTAGCGAAATAGTCCAAACAGAGTAACACCGACTACACGCAACACCAACATAAACTAAAATAATCTGAAATGAAATGAAATACTTATATAGAATCAGAATTATTTGTTGACTTCAATTTCTTTCACACCTAAAAATACATTAATTTGTGGTGTCAGTGTACTGGAGTAGAGCGCGTTTGCCTTTTAATCCAATAGTCCAGTATAGGACTATTTATTTATTAGGTGAACGTCTACTAACAAATAAAAACTAAGATCTAGCTAAGCTCCATAACATCATGAATTTGAGAACATTATCAGTAAAATTAATCTTTATTACATTGACATAATGTTGACAGACAATAATATGTCGATGCACAATAGACAATAATATTTCAGTAAATAATCGCATAGAAAATATAACATTTGTAAAAATAAAATTTTGGATAATAACATATCACATCATTGCAAAATATTACAAGATTTAACAAACATGGCATTATCCTCAGCATCCTGATCTATGATGCTATAGATAGCTGTCTTCCAACAAGGAGAAAGGACCGACTCAGTCCGACTGTAGGGGAAGAGAGAAGAAAGTGGTCAATGTCATTAAACAAAATATTAATACATTGCTAATGTTTTTTGTTTTATTTGACATTTTCATACATCAGTACCACTAGCAATATTATCCCCCGGTATTTTATGAAGAAGCTGTGATCCTCTAAAAGGCAATAAAAGAAGTTAGTTAAGTGGACTGTACACTATACTTACATCACTAAGATCTCCCATATCTGGTGCCGCTCCTTTATTACCGGAAGCCATCTCTTGGATCATCTGAAAAATGAAAAACAAGTGTCTCACTCTTAATCCAGAAATAATATGAATATTTAAAAATTCCAAATGTTGTGCACAGCTTCCTATAATTTGTCAATGGTATTATTGAGCACGGTGACTTCACTTACATCTGCATATCTGTCGAACTCTTCCTTTCCATCATCCTCTTCATGCTCCCAGTCCCTCCAGTTATCAAAGTCCACAGCAATCCAACTTGGCTGCACATGGAGTGAGACGCAAGAGAATTTGATATTGTTAATCACTAAAGTAAAGATAAGAGGGGATGCAGCAGCATCTTGCTTTGTATTTATGCAGTTGAAAACCAAAGATATCCTGAGCCAATGATCACATTTGTAATTTGCTCGCCTATGTTGAAACTTAAACATAGATTAAAACTTCTTTGAATGGAAACCTGAAAATGTTGAATGTCAAGACCATGACAACTTAAACACTATTGTTTCTGATGCTTTGGCTAAAATACATCAGCTCTATGTGATGAAATTCTTGATACTGATCAATATAAACTCAAAGAGTCTTACCTTTGCCGTATCCTTCTGCAGATGAGGCCACGCATAATCTGGCTTCTGCTTCCTTAGCAAGAAATTGATGGTGCGGTCATAGACTCTTTCTCTGGAGTCCTTTTAGGTGATGAGAGTACACAAACACAATTATATGTGAAGTCACAATGAGTATAGAGCATATTGTATATAGTTTCCTATATTGCTCTCAATAAACCTAAAGACTAGATGCTTACATTGATCATGATTTTGTCATAGAAGTGGATCTCATTGTAAATCACATCATCTGTGTCGTTTTTGCAGCTGTTGTAGAGACAGAGCACAGTTGGCAGGGCATAACATATACTCAATTTGCAAGAATTATAGTGCAGAGAGTTAAGGCTCACATTTTCATTTAACTGCTTAAAGGAATAGCTGAGAAATCGCTATATGAGAAAATAGTTGTTAACTCACCATAAAATCATTTTGTCTGGCTGGATATCAACCTGGACATCTTTAGGTCTCTGTACCATGAAGTTGACGGTGACATATTTTTTTCTGTCAAACCACACGGCATGTGCTGGCTGGCTGTTGGAAAATAGAGAAAATTGTGCACTAATAAATAAGCCACATTAGAACTTGCAGTTTTTTCAAGAGTGACACCTCCTCATTATCAACAAGGTACAAAGCATTTGTTTATTATTTGTATTAATCTTACTCAACAACAAAAAGGCAGCACTTACCTCTCCTCTGGTCTAACAATTTTGGGCTTGTTCATCCTAAATCAGAACTAGAACAGAAACTACTGTGGATTGTTCTTTTAAAGTAAAGAAAGGACAAACGTATGGCCCATGTGTTTGGGTTATGTGCTCTAGTGCAGAAGACAGGCGTTGTAAGCTATTCATAGAGCAGTTGGTATCAGCTGCTGGGGAGACTTGCCTGCCTCAGCCCCCCTCCATAACCTTTTATGGTGTGTCGGTGGAACTCTCGAGAAAACTCATGCATTTGTGGGTTCTCCAAAAATTCAGCCACCCCCCAACTGGGTGCACAAGAGGCTAATGATGGGGCAGAGAAACAAAGCAAATATGTGTCAGCAATTCTGATAAATCCTAAAATAGTTGACAAATGTTTTGCACAACATATACGGCACAACTATAATTGAGCGAAATTACATCCACAGGAAAAAACACAAGTAAAAGTAAGAAGGCACAAATAGCAATTAAAATGTCAATATATTGCATAAATTTAAAGCAGAAGAAAACTTGTGAGATCATTTAGTCAACAAACAATAGCAAAATACAAAAAACAGAAGAAGCAACTCAAATCCATTTGAAAATATGCATTTGTTGAGTAATACAACAGATCTTGGAGTAGAACATTTATTTTGCATTAATCATAATTAAGGAAGTGAACATATATCCATAATTTCCTGTCTGAAATCAGTAGCCCACCATATAACAATTCCTTCTTAGATAAGAATTTCTTCTCATATAGTCTTGACTGGTAGATTATGACATTCCATGAATTAATTTGACACGAAAGGAAAATACAAGTCGGGTCCATTGGCTGCTGTAGGTATTTGAAGAGGTTTCAAATCTTCGTTAATGCATTTCCAAGTTGCTGCAAAATAGTGGCGGACTAAATGTTCAAATTGATCAGGGAGCTCAGCGCCCCCTGCTGGTCTGGCGGTCCACCACCAGTACTTTTCTCACCGGAAACGCACTCCTCTGTGTCTGTGCCGGGGCTGTGGCGCTAGAGAGGTCCAGGCAACTCTGTGTACATATAAACTTCTGCCTGAAAAAAAATCAATAAATAGTTTCTCCCTATCCTTTTACAGAACGTGTGTGGAATTTCCTCTTTTTTCTTACGCCCAACGCACATTAACCAGCGCACAACAAGCTGAAAATGCCTCGCAGACGTCAGGTAAGAACTACTTAGCAACGTTAGCTTGGTTGAGTTAATGCTAGCAGCATTCTCCTTGTGGAGAGAATGTTCCACCATATTCAATACAATAATCCCACATATCCCAAAACATGGTATTAAAAGGTTTATGCATTGGTGCTGTTTACCAATCAGCTACTTTAGTGATCTTTCCAATGACATTCTTTTCATATTTAGGATTTATCCGAATTTAGGCTAACGTTGAAGTGCTTACCGTTAACATCTTTGTGGGCGGTAACAATCAGCTGAATAAAATCTAAAACATTGTCTATGATAATATTGAAACATAACTGTACTTTGTCGATCAGATGGACGCCGAATTCAGCCTGATATCAGAATTAATTATAGTATTAAATATGTGTAAAGGTTGATGTAGAAGAGGCAATCAAGAGACGCAACATAAGAAATTGTGGGATTTGCTATCTCGGTTTGGTGCCACAGTCTGTCCCTAGCGACAAATGCTAAGCTAATAACACTGACTTCTTCTTCGAGTGCCCTCATACTATGGCTAACAACATAACTGTATTTGACTCGCTGTTTTTTTAAAACGTAAGCTAATTTACCACATTGGTCGTGAAACTCGGTAAAATATGTTCACATATATTATGTTGTGTGTATTTTAGCCACGTAGCATATGCTGCTAACAACAAGCTCGCAGCTATCAATTGCTCTCTAACGACAGTGGCATAATAGCAGAGGTGGCTGGGTTATAATAGTAGTTATGTCAAACGACTAAACAGCTTTTTATTACACAACTGTTTCTTTTCTCACAGATTTTAGGTTACTGGAACTGTGAATTCAAAATCCAGTTAGTAGCTAGATGGCTAACCTCATTGATTGTGCTTTGCAAGACAGACCCCTATTGTTGTCTAATTGACATCACACATGTAGCCAGATTTTTAATTTGTGTACCATGATTGAAGAGTCTGTGTAGGATGTCTGTCGTAAAAGTTTGTTTCTCCGATAGAGACATACGCCTGGCAGTGGTTCAGATGGAACAGAAGACTCAGACTCCTCTGCAGAAAGAGAACGGACCAATAGTTCAGAAAGTGATGGAAACAGGACCAAGAGACAGCGCCTCACTAGAGCCTCCACTCGACTCAGCCAAAGTTCACACGGTTAATACTAAAATAAACTAAATGTAATTTGAACCCTTCGTGTTCTTTATGGCAGTTGTATAATCAACCTGATGGTTTGATACCTTTTGCCACAGATACACCTGATTTGAAGCAAGCTCCAGATCACGATGAATCTCCGCCACTGACACCCACAGGAAATGCGCCATCCTCTGAATCTGAGCTTGATATCTCCAGCCCCAATGCCTCTCACGATGAAAGCCAGGCCAAAGATCAAACCAACAGAGACTCTGATAAGGATCTCTCCCATCGACCCAAGCGTCGCCGCTGTCACGAGACCTACAACTTCAACATGAAGTGCCCAACCCCGGGATGCAATTCACTTGGTAAAGTCTCAGCCCTTTTGCAATATTGACATATTACCTTTTCAGGCATATCCCTGTTTGTGTATCTGATTTATACTCTGCAAAATCTAGAGCTAACTGGGTATCCTTACAGTATATCAATGACCTTCCTTTCTTCATTATCGTAGGTCACCTCACAGGAAAACATGAACGTCATTTTGCTGTATCAGGTTGTCCTCTATACCACAACCTCTCTGCTGATGAGTGCAAGGTGAGTATCTTAGACATCTTGGGTGGGTGATCTGATGATATTTTGAGATATAAAGCTAATTTAATAATGCTGGCAGTAAAATCTTCAGATAAACAAGAATATTTGTTAAATAAATAAGGAGGAACTTGGATTTTGATCCCTATCATTGACGTTGAAAGTGTTTTTGTGACAGGAGGAATTATTTTACATGTTCATACAGTCACCAGAACCTATACTCAAACGTTTATTATAGTATGGCAGGGTTACACAGTCATGGGAATTTATTTGTAAAAATGTGTATGTATGAACCCTGTATAGGTGGTCCGTTTGATTGTTCTGGCTCTTTATTTTCAGGTAAAAGCCATTAGCCGTGAGAAACAAGAAGATGACGTGAAGGGACAGGAAGAAAGCAACTCACGCCATGCAACTCGTCACCAGGTCAGTGTTTTTGCTATGATAGGCATCTTGTCAAGTACGTTTATCAGGAATCATATGAGCGGTATATAGGGCTCCCCTCAGTGCTGCAGGCTCCCCTGTGCAGGAACTGCTGTTTTAGCAAGTATGGTAGTTATTGTTATTGTGCAGCCCTGATATAACGACGAGTCAATTATTTTGTTTTTCAGACACCAACATCGAAGCAGAGCAGATATAAAGAGCAGGTGGCTGAAATGAGGAAGGGGCGAAACTCTGGCCTGCAGAAGGAGCAGAAAGACAAGCACATGGTAGAACGCTGGCTCTCCTGCTGCTGTGCACTCTTGCTCCATGTGTCATTATTGCAAATGGAGATGCAAAAAGTAGCTGAAATGTTTAATCCCTGTTTCTCATTCTGTCTGATCCACAGGAACACCGGCAGGCGCACAACAACAGCAGAGAGCCTCTGCTGGAGAACATCACCAGTGACTATGACTTGGAACTTTTCAGGAAAGCTCAGGCCCGAGCATCTGAAGACCTGGTAAATTGCATTTTTTTATCTCACTAAGATAAGATACTGAAATATTTTTTAGTAAGAAATATCCTCGTGCTTTTTGATAAGCTTATGACAGGCTGCTGCTAATACCAACGATGTCACTATGCTTTTTTTCCCCATCTTCCCCTCCTGCAGGAGAAGTTACGTATCCAGGGTCAGATCACAGAGGGCAGTAACATGATCAAAACCATCCTGTTTGGCCGCTATGAGCTGGACACCTGGTACCACTCACCATATCCCGAGGAGTACGCCCGTCTTGGTCGCCTGTACGTCTGTGAATTCTGCCTCAAGTACATGAAAAGCCAGACCATCCTCAGACGACACATGGTGAGAATCTCAAAGCCTGCCGTACACCACTAATATTATGCCAAGTTCTGTTTAGCCTCAGCCTGACCAGCTTACTGATGGTGCATGACAATAAATCATGTTGTTTGATGGTGTTTTGAATATGTTTTCAGGCTAAGTGTGTGTGGAAACATCCTCCAGGAGATGAGGTGTACAGAAAGGGGGCCATATCAGTGTTTGAGGTTGATGGCAAAAAGAACAAGGTAGGGAGACTCGGAGTCAACACATTTTATTTTGTGATATTGTTGTCTGTAGTTTTTGAGAGATTGTTTCCATATAAATGTGGAAAGAAAGTATCACAGTGACATTTCAGTTTGAACAGAATCAAAATAACCAACAGAATGAAGAGAGTATTTTTCGATGTATCCCCAGATCTACTGCCAGAACCTGTGTTTACTCGCCAAGCTCTTCCTGGACCACAAAACTTTGTACTACGACGTGGAGCCTTTTCTGTTTTATGTCATGACTGAGGCCGACAACACTGGCTGCCATTTAGTTGGATACTTTTCCAAGGTAAATGAAAAACAATTCCACAGCCATGATGTGTTTTAAAAAGTATTTTATTTCTAATACAGAAGCAACTAAAATGTTTTCTTTTTTTTGTTATTCCAAGGAAAAGAATTCCTTCCTCAACTACAATGTTTCCTGTATTCTGACGATGCCGCAGTACATGAGGCAAGGCTTTGGCAAGATGCTCATCGACTTCAGTACGTACAGTTTCACCAATTTTCACTGCTTGTCAAGTTTTTATTTCATTGACAAATTAGAATGTCAGCAACGAAAGACTGAGGCTTATGAAGAACAAGAATAGTACCAGCGTCCTATTTATAGGTAAAGATGGTGTTGATAAAAATTCAGATTGTCCACCACTCATCCAAAAGTTACTAATTGTTTATCATTTTAGGTCTAGGCATTATATTTAATAGTAGTTGTAGTAGTAAATAATCACTGGCTTAATGAAAACATCTTTTCATGTAACCATTTAAGGCAAAATCAGCCCAATGATTGGATAATTTGAAGGTATGAAATTGTATATAAAATCCCATTCATCCTGAGGAAGATTCTCCTTAGTCTGGAGTCTATGTATAATCCATAGAAGGTATAATCTAGCAGCTAGATTACAAGTAAAACTCATTATGTTGGTGTTTTAAGACAATTGATATTTGTCATTCACTTGCTGTTTAATTTAAAACTAACTTTGTATCTTTAATGTAAACCTTTTTTTCTGTGACTGTCCCCTGTGGTGTTTAGGCTACCTACTGTCCAAAGTGGAGGAGAAGGTGGGCTCCCCAGAGAGGCCTCTGTCTGACCTGGGCCTCATTAGTTACCGTAGCTACTGGAAGGAAGTGTTACTCAGATACATGTACAACTTCCAAGGCAAGGAGATCTCAATCAAAGGTGAGTGATAAAACAGAATTCATATGCTGGATGTGCCTTTGCCTTTGTCTTCTATAGAAAGTAAATCATTTGTAACCTGCTGTCGTATTTACGCATGAAAAGACTGTCCAACATTTATATACTGTTAAAATCTCATACGTTGTAACCCCTGACAACAAAGCAGATACATTGCTAGACAAAACTTTACTGATGTCTTGTTTGCTTGCTGCACAGAGATCAGTCAGGAAACTGCTGTCAATCCAGTGGACATTGTGAGCACCCTGCAGTCTCTTCAGATGCTCAAGTACTGGAAGGGGAAGCACTTAGTGTTGAAGCGACAGGTAAGATGTTGGTCTCATCTTGATCTCAAGAGTTGTTGCAAGAACACAACAGGGAAGAAGTGTAAGTAAGAGAGAGACACCCGGGGGAGAGTTAGAGTACAGAGAGCTTAGCGTAGTATTATCTAAAAGATTGAAAGCGTAAACTGGTTTTCGCAGGTCCAAATTGTGGTAACAAAACGAGGCGCCACGCTTCTTGAATCATGGGCAACCCTTGGGGGACAGAGACACACAAGCTGTGCTACACATGGTGAAAACACGGCGGAAGAAAAATCCTACTGAAAGTAGTTTTTCCTGAAGAAAAATGCTGTTCAAACAGCAGAGAGTCCAGTGTTTATTTTGTCCTTATTAATCAGCTAAACCAAAACAATAGAAAATAAGTCACCAGATTTGAAAATACCAGATCATTCTTTATTACTTGAGAAGTACCGAAAACATCTTTGCCTTAAGAAAAAATGTCAGCAATGCTGCCTCAACTAAATCTAATGAATTGACAACTTTCCTAAATACTTGATTTTTGTTCCATGTAGGACCTGATCGATGAGTGGAAAGCAAAGGAGATCA
>CAAKHC010018928.1:71220-102379 GCA_901007825.1 Macroramphosus scolopax
ATTCCCAAACCGCCCCCCCCCCCCCCTCCTCCGTCTCCGTCTCCCTCACCCACAGGCGTGCCTGAGCGTCGTAACTCACTCGGTGTTGAAGTGTACTGAGGTGTATTGAGGTGTGTTGAGGTGTAAACTGAGTGAGTAGCAGACAAAACATGTTTGATTTCGGATCCTCGGGCATTACTCATCCTCTCATGCCAGAGAGGGAAGCAGCAGTGTTTTTCCAAATGTACAGCAAGCGCAAACTCCTGATTTACTTGTGACACATTTACACGTCATATACAGTACAGATGTACAGTGACATGCAACTAAAATAACCCACACAGAGGGAGTTTAATACGACGAGGTGTGTGCTGCTCCGTCAGGTATTCAGCTGCCGTGTTTGTGTACTAATTTGTGTATCAGAGCAGTAGAATTCGCACTAAGGCAGACAGGTTGGGACCAGGAAGAAACGATCAAACATCCTCTCCCTCGCTGACATGCTCTGTTTAATGTACCGGGGAGTCTGGTTTTGTTGCCGTACAGTCAAGGCGCTTTCTCAAAGTCAAGCGAATAAAGTGATGAAAGGAAATTGGAGCCACAACTGGGCTATAAAACTGACTTCAATACAGACCTTGATATCTTCAACCAGACCTGCCGGCTCTCATGTGGCTTCCTTCTCACCTGTGTCCTTTAAAACGAACACACAGAGGAAACCCCCCTTTCCTTTTCAGGGTATCTGCACTAGCTGATATAAGTTGCCAAAGGTGATCTAAGCTGGTGGACGCAGATGTGTTTGTGTTTGTGTCATCTCGTGACTGTTTGTCTTTTCCCGGATTGTATCATTGCAGGGCCAGTTTGATATTGGAAGTCATTACCGGCGTCACAACGGGAAGAGATTACAGGGCACAGCGGCAATAACACACTCTATTAGCAAGACAAGGTGTTATTATGCCTCTGGTGTCAGGTGAGATGTCAGAGTCTGTGTGTCACAACGATAAAGAAGCCGGGCGGATCCTCTTTAGCTTCGCAGTTCCTGGTTTGGAAGGAAACGATTCCTTAAGAAATCCACCCGATTTGACTCATCACAACATCTGCACCACATTGCAACATCCGATCCTGTTGTTGTGAAGATACTGTCACACAGCCCTGCACGCTGCGAGGGTTTTCTTTCACTTTCAGATTTGAGATCTCTCCGAGAACCCTTCACGGTAAGTGTGTTAGAAGCATTAAGAAAACGCTCATGGCCGCAGATGGGAATGAGCACATAAATTCTGCCTGCCTCTTTTTTCCCTCCGTCTTTCTTGTTGCGTCTAAATTTTCCATGCCTGGCCTCCCTACTGCTGAGAGTGCTGTTCCTTGAAGCCGCAGTGTATTTTGAAGCAAGGTCGGCAGAGAGCTAGAGGCTCCAAAATCAGGCACAAGAGTCCCAGTGTTCCACTGTTCGGCTTGCTCTTGGCACCGGCCCCCAACCAGAGAGGTTTAGCTCGCCACAGCCACTGTGTGTGTGTGTGTGTGTTGTGTGTGTGTGTGAACATATATAGCCCCTACCCCTTCCCGGTTTCTAAGCATATATAGAAATAGCTTCGGTTGACTCATTTATGAGCTCTCCCACACAGAAACACGGCCGAGGTGTGAGTCAGAAGGGCTCCAGCGAAGTTTCTATTGGAAGAGTTCGCAGGTTTTTTGTTTTAAAACCCCCCCGACCCCGTATCCTTCTCATACTGTCAGCCCTGCAGTTTGCATGGAACTGAAGTGGATGTGGGTCCAAATGTGTTTGTGTTGAAAAAAAAACGGGATTCAGGGGAGCTCCACTAAATTGGTTCCATACCTTTGCAGACAGTGATGAGGTCATCCACCGTAGAGAAGGAGCCGGAGCGGGTGATCTCGACGACGCTCGGATTTCATATATTCTCTGCTGCTGCCATTACAGACAATCATCCTTAATGACACGTTCTGACAGGAGGACGGTTTGCCTCACCCGTACCCTGTGAGGGTGAGGGTGTTTTGGGGATGGGGATGGACCACACATCAAAACCTCACGCTAGATTAACACATATGGATCTGACATTAATCCTGAAGGTTCCTTTAAGCATGTCAATGGAAAGACATCCATCTGTCTTCTTCCTCAGACAGAATATCCACCCAGGGTCTGGAAGTCTAGGACGCAACACGCAAAACCACAGCGAATATAAATAAATTGGCTCTATTTCTCTTCCCTGCTTTTGTCTGGTCAGGACACTCTGTCGAGAGCCTGCCAAGTTGAGCATCTACATTTGGGTTTGGCTGTTCCCCTCTCCCGACAGCTCGACGTGGGCCAAACCACAGGAAAAGGAAGCAAAAGGTCCTCTCTGAAGGGCTTATAAAATATCGTCCGGGGTAAAAATGGCCGACATGAATGGCAACATTCAGTCCCTCCACTCCAAACAAAAGGCCTTTGAAGGAGAGACGTGGGGCAGTCTGTTGTTTTTGCGGCAGAGCTCTGTGTTTTACTGCTTCTCAAAGTTCATCTGTGGTACCAGTGTGCGTTTTTGTGTTTTTTGGCAGAGAAACAGTGCTTGATATCGGGTAATAAAACCTCAGACCCGCACTTGTATTACCCGGGAACACCATAAAGCAGATACTATATCATATCTAAATACAGAAATTGTATATAGTCAAACTAGATTTGAATGTCACAGAGATGAAACATGATAAACTGCTCTACATCTGAGAATATATTTATATAATTCTTTTAGTTACCCTCTAAAATAACAAAGTTTAATTTGATATCTGACAGGATTTCGATTTGGAACGTCCCTGCTTCAAATCTACAAACCACCACTGAATATCGTAGATAGACACACGCTCAACAATCGTTCAAACGGAGCAGCTTAGGTGTTTAAATGTTATATATTTGTCTTTTCTTCATGTGGAAATATCTAAAAATGGACAGAGGCCTTACTGAGAAGGTTCCTGTTAAATGTACCTGCAGTGCAAATGCTTAAAGAAACATTCCGTCGGTCCCGTGTGTTTAATTCAGAATGATTAACAGAGTCAAAAAATAATTGGAATTGGTCCAAGTATTGAGAGAGAACGCTGCAGTCAGCAACCGTGAAACCGCGGCCACGTAGAATCCCAGCGGGGCAAACGGGCGCGTTAACGTCCGTCGACTGAAATAGCTCGAATGATGTTGAAGAGTTGAACTAACAGGACGTCAACATGTTCTGTACAAGAAGAGATAAAGATGTAGGTGGACATGAACACAGTCGAATGTGGGGAAAAGTGATATATATTGTTTATGCATAATAATATCTGTAACAGCTGGAAACAGTTTAATTACATGTTTTTTTACTCTTTGTTGTTGTTTTTGTTGTCGTTCTCGGTTTTACTCACCCGGTATGATTTTTTTTTTTTCGTCTTTCGTTTCACTTCTATGTTCTCGTATTCCTTTGACGTTTGCGTGATCGCGGGAAGATTTGTTGTCAGTGTCTGACAACATCATAGAAAGGATCCCCGCAGGGATCAGCCTGTGTGAAGCCTCGCTTTGAAATGGCATGGTTGATGACGGAGGACCACATGTATGACAGTCACCCTCCGCCCGGAGAAGGGGGGGTTGTTTTTTTGTATTTTGATTTATGTGGCTGTTGTATTTAATTTCCTTTTCCTTTTCAGAAATGTTGCAGCTAGTTCGTTCATAAGGGAGGTACCAGAATGTTTGTTCTTAAATTGTGTGCTCCAAGTTGGAATCAGGTTCTTCTCGGTAGCACCTGCACACATATTTCTCACTTAATTGTTCCTGAAGGTAACATACGGCCACGGCGATGCTCTAAGGATAAATTCCTCTCCGTCCATACCAACTGTCAACTTCCCATCAAGTAAACGCTCTCACACGTCTGTGTGTTTTCTCCTGCAGAAGGCAGGTTGAGGCCGTCGTCACGAGGATTGATGAGTGACGTCACTGTCACGCGGACGCGCTTCTGACGGCTGCACATGCACGTCTGTGAACTGCGGCGGCATCGTTTTCCGACCCCCTTTGCTGCTCTCCGATTCGGCTCAGAAATACTTTGGGAAAATGTTACTTGCCTGGATGCTGACGTGCTACTAAAGATCTACGCTATTGAAAAGCTATTTGTGTCATAAACGCTGCTGAGCTGCTTGTATTTATGTTACAGTTAATCAAAGTAACTCTGTTCCAGCGTCTGCAGACAGAGGGTGGTGATGTCACCGTGTGACAGTGTTATGTTGACCTGCACACAGAAACCACAGCAGAATAATAGCAACAACATTCCCTCAATAACAGTTTCTGCAAATTCAGAGACGTCTTGGAGATTAGCGATGTTGTTAGTTAGTCAATAAGCCACCTTACAGGTTTGCCTTCTGTTCTTTATCCTCATAAAACACGACTGAAAGGAACGTTGGAACAGACTGAAGAGGTGAAATGTAAACAGAAGGGCCGATCGCTGCTGGGATCGTCTCTGTGATGAAATGATAACAACAATGTGTCTGTCAGTGGCAAAAACAAATACTTGTAGATGATTGACTTTGATGTTGATGGCTGCCGGTGGCTGCAGCCTTCTGGTGTAATTCCATTGACTTTGGTCTCAATCATTCCAAACCAAGCATGGGAAAATAGGACCCAGGTTGACATGTGCTGGAATTATCCTTTAACTGTGAAATTGTGCTGATATGTGGTTATTTTAAAGACCTCATTTCAATGTTTTTTTCCCTCCCGAAAAACATGCAAACAACACCAATGTCACAAATACTGAGAGTCAAATAGTAATGCAAAGAAATACATCCTGCACACACACGCAGCAAACAGGCAAACACACACCACACGTATCCTCCCGTCTTTCCACCCACTGTCTCTCCTTGACAGTGTCGGAGACAGAACGCATGGTGGGTGTGCACTGATGTGTGTGCCGTTCGTCTCCTTGAGTGCACAAGAGCTCATTAGTGTTCCCGAGGAGCCGCGTTGGACACCCGACCAAATGCACCGGTGCATGCGGTGCACACACGCATGAGGTGTGTGTGTGTGTGTGTGAGGGCTCGGCGTGCACTTGTGTTGTGTGCTGAGGGCCATCTGGTCAACCTTGCCATGCCGTGGTCCCTGTGAAGTGCTGTCAGCGTGGCCGTTGTGGTCGCCCGTGGCGACTAGAGGCTTGCTGCACAGCACTTCCAGCCCAGGCAGCAGACCTCAGAAAAGGAAATTTGGGTTGCTAAAATGGAGGGGTTGCTCCCGAGCTATTTGCAGAGCCCTCTACCGGTCCAGCGCCACCCACGATATTCCATATGAGAACCAGTGTGTGTGTGGTGCCTGTGGTGTGGTGTGTGTGAGTGTTGGGGGATAAGGGGAGTAGGGGGGGGATACGTTTCTGTGTGCCCGTACGCGTGTATGTGAAAGAAAATTCTTTTATTAGGAGACGCTTGTCAGAATTTGCTTGATATTTTTGTCTGCAGGCATGCAAGTGTAGCAGCATAATATGTTTTAATGAAAGAAAAATTTGCATTGTAATCATTACCTAAAGCCTGTAAAATAATTAGCAACAGACATGCACATCTTTACATGCATTGAGACATTTGTCATAAATATGATTTCACAGTTACAACATGAAAACCAGAAGTCCTATTGGACGGAAAGACAAATCGTGAATCACTGTCCGATTTCACATGATTGTATCTTAAGTGCAAAGTGGAGCCAGATTGCGCCGATATTCCTCCAACCTTGCCTGTATAAACATCTGGGGCGTCATGGTTTGCTGATGATGGAAATACAATGACTATACGGCGAAGAGCAGAGCCTCGGATTAATGGGAAACCTGCCTGTAGGAAACTTTGGTTCATGTGAGATCATGGGCATTTCTCTTGTGATGCCCATCAATCGGCTTCGGCGGTTTTTCTGCTAGACCTCTGAAGACTTGCGGAATAACGCTGACACGCGGAGGATCGGCTGTGTATCCGAAGTCATGAACCGCATCATGCCAACTGGAGGCAAAAATGACTCATTGTATTGAGAACTGAATCAGTAAAGCAGATCTGCGATGAGCTCGTGCATCACGTTACAGGCATATCACAAGTACGCTTCACCCAGAGCAGCTCAAATGACGCCCACATGCTCCTCATGTATCTAAGAGAGGTAAGCAAGTAAACAATCTCTTAAACGCCTCCAGTGCGATTACAGTCCGCCGCCACCCAAGGGGAGACCTCCAGCATCTCTCAAAGTCTCCCTATGTTGTGAATATTAGGTTAAGGTTATTTTAGGCTGACCCGCTATAGAAGCAAATTACAGTGCAAGAAAGGGGGTGAAAAACCAAGTGGGTTGTCCACCGTGTAATTTTCCTGTTTCTCTTTCAAAGGATGAGGTATTCCTCGAGGAAGCCCTGTTAAATTTACAAGCCATGACCCCACATCAGCGGGAAGGAGACTCCTCCACAGGGAAAAGTAGGCATGGATGGAGATTTAACGATTTTTAAGTCTAGCGTTTGATGGAGCCGTGACGCCGCTTTTTTAAAAATCCATCGTAGATAGACCTCCGAAATCCTCGGATCGCCGCGTTCATCCCCCGATGTTCAGACTTTGGCGCGGCGTTCAAAAGAAGCGATAAATTATTCACGTGTCACTGTTTTGCAGTAAAGTCGAAAAATACCAAACATGGTTGGTATAAGATTCCTGGATGAGTTCTAAAGAAACCTCAACCCGAATTAACGTCTTTCCTGCCTGAACAGGAGAGCGGCCTTAGAAGAATGAAGATGATCACTGCTTACTCCTCCAGTGTACCCTCAGACGTCTCAACCATAATTATGCCAGTCTGGGAGAATTACAGGTACCCTCACATTACTCCTAATACACACTAAGAAACACACACACCTACCTCTTCCCTATCAAAAGGCACTAATGCTTATAAACTCTTTACAGAACCATTCAGGTTTTTCTGTCTTCGCCAAGAAGAATCTTTAATTGTCATCATGTGTTGAAATCTCCACGTCAAACTACAACCAGGTAATTCATGCCTCTCGTTGAGAGTATTGACGCTGCGAATACACATATATACTTCATGTATAACTAGCTCAGAGCATCCTCATCTCCAAGCTGCAGTATGAGGTTGTATATTCTCCCTCCTTGTTTCGAAGGGGGCCCTGCAGTAGTGTGGGGAGGGGGAGAGGATGTGCGCTGCAGTGCGGCTTGCTGGTTAATTATGGGTCGCGAGCTGCAGCTCGGCTGGCCTGGGCGGGTGTTGGAGCCAGTGGGTCTGGCACAGGGAGGTCTGGCCACAGACCCCGGCGGTGACGGCATGAAGTCTGGGACGAGTCAGAACACCAGCCTGGGGTTTGGAGCATTCCTCAAATTCCCTCCTCCAATGGCAGGCTGCCTGTGTGTGTGCATGCGTGTGAGGCGGAGAGGCAAGAGGAAGAAATGTGCGAAAGACGCAATGTGTGTTCATGTTTATAAGGACGTGTTTACACCCAGGATGTCGGGTTATTGATCCCGGCTTTGAAACGTTGCATCATGCAAGTCAACCAAGATGATGCCTTAGCAGACAGAGAACAGGGCCGGAATAGACAGATTTTTTTTGGAACTTGCAAAGTAACTTCTGAGCTGAAATAAGATGACAGGATATTTTGCCTCCAGACAAGACATGAGAGACAAGACCAGACCGTTCTCATCCCAGGTCGTCTGATGTTGACATTTGTCACACCCCTCGCAGCCTAATACCAACACAACAGTCGGCCTTTTCGTGTCCGTATCAAAGCGGCTGCAACGCGAACCCATCCGAAATGAGAAGCTGAGAACAGCTGCTGTGTCAACATGAGTCATGCGTGCACAATCTTGACAACTGTGCATGTTTTAAATCAGCGTTCCCCCAGTCCCGGTGCAGGGGAACCACGGCCCCGCATGTCTGAGACGTCTACCTGCTCAGGCACACCTTGAGTCGGGTCGTCATGAAGCCTACATGAATCTTACATAATTCTCATTAGAGGTTAAGTGATATTCTAGTCTTTTGTCAGGTCAGGAAGCTCCGCCGAGCAGGTGGCAAACACACTTTCAAAGCATTTTCTTGTGTGTTCAGGAGCTGTGGACACTGACAAGTGAGTCGGCTGCAAAGAGAACGAAGAAGCCTCCGCACACTGAAAAAGACAGATCAAAGCGACTGCCCGTCATCAGTATCTGCGGATCTCTACAGATCTCTGCGACTCCCTCTCTCCGCGTCGTGCCAGGTGATTTAAGGCTCCGTCGATCAGCCACACCGGCTCACCTTTGTGTTTTAATTAAGTTGCGGTTTCTGATATTATACAGTATTAGTGTCAAAGTGACATGTAACCGTTTTCATTTGGAACTAAGGCTGCCGTCTAAATTGTATCTCTCTTGACCTTAAACTATGATTGTAATAACTCCAACAAGCACAGAACCTGCGTACATTCGACTTCATGTATCGTACTCGCAGCTTCGCTCAAAGGTAAAGAGAAAGTTTGCTCCGAAATAGCACCAAAGCGGGGAAGAGGGCCACCAAAAAAGCAGTATGTCTTTCTCCCCACACAACCTTTATTTTGACAAGGCTGGGAGAATAGTGTATTTATATACGGGGCTGTGTGCTGTGGCTTCTCCACAATTACAGAGTGGCAGTGCTTAGACTGGGAGGCGTGCTGGAGGTTTATGGAGGGGGGACATGAGGGAGCGGGGACATGAGGAGACCAGCCCTTCCAATCTGACATGGAGACTGAAACACCCCCACATGCATCCAGAGGCACGTATATATATAATGATACAGTCAAGCACACAAGACCTGCGAACAAATCAAAATAAAATCCTTAATGTGGAAATGAATTGTATGCTTGATGCAAGTATGAACAGAATTCTTCCAGGCTGGGCCAAACCTCTGCACCCTCAAACCTTTACATTGCAATGAGGCTCAATTTCAGTGTTTGGAAGGTGGTCAGTAATGTTTTGAGTGGTTCCAGCGTAGGCTGGATACATCTTCTGTATTATGGTTGCGATATAAACAAGGATTTTCGACCGAACGTCTTGAGCGACCGCAGCGAGCCACGTAGAGGAGAACAGTGGGAGTTTGTGTTTGTTTCGGGGACGCTGTGTTGAATCTGGCGTCGGCCTCTGGAGGGGTTAGCAGGGGGGGGTTCGGGGGGGGTTTGTGTTGTGGTTCTGCTGGGGAGCCTGGAAGTCAGTCAGGGCGGTGGCTAAACCACCTTCCCTCCACAAGCCGACATCCACCTCGCTCCTCAAACGGACTCGAAGACGCACGAGTGCGTGTTCACACAAAACTCAAGAGGCTTCATCTCTTTTCTCCTCTCGTGCATCTGAGTACAGCGGATCTGGGAAGAAGGCGTGCCAAGCAGGCAACAGGAAATACAAGACCGCCTTGTTTATAAGGACAGCACGGTATGCATCAGCGACGTACACACCAGAGAGACCGGTGCCACGAGAGGGCGAAATTAATTAAACACCCTGACAGTCTGCAGTAAATCAAATCCTCCTTCGATGAGGATTTAATTGGGATCGATCTCCATCAATAATGAACTTCAAGTTCCTTCAGTCTACGTGTTGTTTTGCACCGCGGGAACTAAACACGCTAACTGTGTTGTGTGGCGACGGCGTCCTGTCGGGTTGTGTTGATGTCAAACTCATCACGTTGTTCACGCTTTCAGGCTCGTTCTTGTCTCTCCCTACGCCCACGTTCAGTCGCCATGGCGGCAAAACAAACGCTTTGCATCAAATGTTGCATTTCAATCACAAAAGCTGTTATTTCTACGCACATCAACACATGTTGTGGTTTCAGGGACGAGACAATGGTGCATTAAGGTCTGTTGCATGCACTGTGATGATGTTTGTACTTGTGGTTGATAGTTGATAGTCTTAGGCTGTGTTTTGGGATATACATGGTTTTAACTTTAACTGAGATGAACAGGTAAGTATAAGTCACTGTTATCGCTACAAATACCAACTAAAGATGGCTGCAGATGGTAAAGCGTCACCACAAATAGAAATACAAATAAAAGCCCACAATGCAAAATTTATTTTGAAAGCAATATTTGCTTCTGTGGGACAAAACAATATCAGCGCACAGGTTGATCAACATAGTTGTATTTTCACTGGCTCTTCCTCTTCTCTCGGCACTCACTTGCAGATCAAATACGAGCTGCTTCCATCACCTGTCAGAGGAATGTGCCAGCACTCCCATCCATCAACAGCGCAACTAGAACAGGCATAACTGTGGCTCGTCGTAGGCCCGAGCGAAGCGCCCCGGGGCGCCAGCACCTCGGCTTGTGAAACGGCCAAGGCCACATGCATGTGTGTGTGCGAGCAGGTTGCACTCACGCATGTTCGCAAAGGCATCGACGCAACGATCGTTTTCATCACATGACCCGACTTGTTTCCGCGCTGCTCAGCGGCCTATGTGATGTCTGCGGTTTAGACAGGGCGTTCCAGTTTCTTCACCACCAACCTGGGAGAAAGAGGGGGATTTGACATGTGTCAACAGGCATACCTGTAACCGGGGAGATGTGCCCCGGAGGCACCTGGTGATTTTCTCATGATTGTGATGGCCAGACGCAGACGACAGGGCTTGCAAAAGTAGACTCCTCAGCAGGACTGGGGTGGCTTAAAGTGGCGTCAGACACACACACCGCTACATTCCACCGGGATGCTCTTTATGCAAAGGTAGCGTGTTACGCTGTGCTAGTTTTTCTCTTCTACCTTGTTTGTGTGCGTCACAATTACTGTTTGTGTTTGTGGCCGCGGAGGGTCAGTGTCACAGTGGTGCTTAGAGATCAGAACACGGGTCCAACCAGGGAACCTGAGGAACCCGGGTAGACGTCAGCGGACTAACAGAGTCTAAGGGGGCTTAGCTTGGCCCGACAAAAACACTTACGTACTGTGTCTACTGTCTCCGTCACTGTGTACTTGAAAACAAGAGCTTTGGTGGAGACACTGGATCCGATAGGTCCCCCTGGGCTGCTACCCAGTCCGGAGCTTATCGTTTCATATCTCGTGTTTGTTTCTGCTTTCAGGTCCTGTTGAAACGACATCACTCCCGTGTCATCCTCTGGTCGTTTTCTGCTGACGCGGTTCCCAACACCAGGCAGCAGCGAGGCGGCCTGAAATGTGAGTTAGTGATGTATGAGGGGTATTAATCAACCTGTCTGTTTAGAGACAAAAGAAGAAACCTCCACAGCTTGCGTGTGAAAAAGTAATAGGAAAGGGGGGGTAAGGGGGGGCTTTAAGTGACAGAAAACATCGCATGACAAACAAGAGTAAATGACTTCCATCAGCTGTCATGAGACAAGAGATGAGATGCTTGCTCAACACGGAGGAAGAAAGTAACACTTACTGTTCCATTTCGAGCGCCGCCACACCTCCGCGTTTGATCTCAGCGGAGCTTTGTGAGGTAAAGGTGGAGGCGCATGAGTTTCCTTTATGAATCACGGGGCGCCTCTTTGTCTGCGCGCATATTTCTGCGTGTTTATTTACATGTGTAAGTCTTCGCTCACAGGCCGACTCATCAGGCAGAATCTAATTTGGTCTGAAACAATAGCTTTGATTGACACTGTCAGACAGATAATGCATGTTTAATATTGAGCTTGCATTTGTTTGTTGTTACATGCATACATGAGAGGGTTAGAATATTTGAAATACCTTCCTATGTAACACACTCAGGTATCACCGATTATGATCGCAATAATAAATTAGAGTTATGGAATTTCAACGTCAACAAAAAGTGAAACAAGCTTTGTAGAGGTGGCAGAGACGTTGTGTAAGATTGCATCACAACTGTACAGGTGTGCCTAATGAAGTGGCCGGTGATAGCACTTATTAGGCTGTAATTGGTCCACTTTCTTTTGTCTATAATTTACATAAGTCCTGCATTCGTAGTGTTTGCATACTGGCTCAGGTTGATTTGCTCACCGAGGCAAGCTGATATGATAATTAACATAAGCCGGCTGCAGACCCTGAGGTGAAGCTTCCTGGTCGAGTTGTGTCATAGTAATGATTGTGTAGCAGGGGAATGACTTATTGCCCCAATTATCGAGGGAAACCCGCATTCCAGCAGGTGGTGAGATCGGCTCTGTGTTATGACATTAACTGGGCCGTTAGCTGCTTGGCAGCGTTACGTCACACCGATAACCGACGTTGAAATTTGTAGGTATTCTGATATAGATCGATTACAATAGTTACAAAAAAAGGATTATGTGTGATTGAATGTGCGTGCCTCTGTCGCCACCAGGACGTCCCACGGGATCAAAGACATTGACACTGAGTAATCAAATATTCACCTCAGGTTCACAGAGTCCTCGCAGCCGTCTTACAATCAGAGTTGTTTCCTTGTTGGGCTGCCAGGGTGTTAATGTCCTCGGATTAACCTTCACATGCAAAACAAACTGATTTATCTTAGAGCTTTTAATGATTCTACTCTCATTGGCACAAACACACTCGCTGCGTGCACTTCCAGGGCCTGTGAGGTGCCAACGAATGGGACGAGTGTCAAGGCTAATGTCATGGCTAAGTCTCGGTCATCACGTGTCAAGAGGTGTGGATTAGTGACACTCTGAGGTGTACCGTGTGCATTATTTATCGGCAGGCTCCCTTGTCGCTGCCAGCCCCCCCTGCCCCCGCCTGCCAGCTAGGATTTGTACCTGTGATCTTGCCTGAAAGAAAAGTAAGGGGCAAATTAATGAAGAAAATGGAGACAAACTGCTGCTGGACCACAATCCTGCTCTGCTCTGACTCCCCTTATGAAACGATCATCACACTGATGGTCTGTGTGAGGCCGCCCATGAGCATCGGAGAGCATGTGGACAGCTGATATTAGTCACTGTCACTTCGAGAGCGGTGACAGGCTTTAGTGGAGGCAGCGGGGAGACGTGCTCCTCTTGTGTTCGAGAAGTTACAAAGTAGTGTTAGGCCAGAGGTCTTAAAGGGACTAATGGGCAGAGGTCTCAGTCTTCATGAATGATTAAAGACGATCGGGTTTCCTTTGCTCTTGTGTACATACAAATGCTCGGGCACACGGGAGCGGGACGCTGGTTCCTCTTGCACAGTGGAAAGAAAACCGACACCTGTAATTCCTACAAGGTGTTGCAGAGCGGAGGATCAAACTGCGGAGACGCGAGTGTGTTTTGGGGATATGTGTTCTTACAGACGTCTCTGCATGTGTGTATCTATAAAGTACATACTGGTTAGAGTGTATTTAGGTATCCCAGCTTACTGAGGCCGCAAATCAGGACATTGACAGTTAAATACAAGAATCTAAAATGCTGTAAATACCAATAAATCCTTTACCTCTTTTTTTAGTTATACACCGAAATGTAATTGTATAAATGTAATAACGTTATCAGTCAAGAGATTCTTTTAATGAGTACAAAAATATTCACTTATGTGTGTTTGCTGTTGCACATTTTTGCAATCATACCCCCTCACACACACACACACACACACACACACACACACACACACACACACACACACACACACACACACACACACACACGCACACACACACATTCAAATATTCCTTATGTGCTACGACAGGCAACTATAAACCGCTGTCTGAAATAATCACCAACTAACGTGATTGTAATTCTTACTAAACCTAACAGGTTGCCAGTCAATCAACTGTCACCAACGTGAAGGTTTAATATCTAATACGGGCTCACAGGCAAATCTGACTCTTGTTTATTTTGTTGATTAAAAAAAAAATGTCATCCTATGTGTTTTGGAATTTTTTTTGTATTTTAGAAATAATAGCAAGAAAATAAGAATAAAACACAACACCCAGATGCTTTGTAGGAATTTGAGTTTTTTTGCAGTGAGGGATGAAGCAGCAGCAGCAGCAGCAGTCTGCTGAATAATTCAGCCGCGATTAGCTTCGGTATCTCAGATCTCCAGGAGGTGTGATGGGCCCCCTCATCTCCTGTTTCCTCCCAATCACTAATTACAGCTACCTTCCGAACGGCCCGCCCGTCTTCTCAGGAGAACCACTAATGAAGTGTTCTCTATTAGAATAATAGCGGAAGATGACAAACTAAAAGACTTTGGGGACAGAAACATTAAGTTAATGCCCCCCCCCACATTACTTTCATGTCTGACCTAGTTTGCCGTCCCAAACCTCAGGTGAAGGTTGTCATTATCTCTCCGTGGGAAGAAAACACCTTAAGGTCTCGTACATTTCGTTCTAATGACGTTGTGATTTAATGGCGAGCGATGTTGGAGCAGCAGTTTGCCCTCGTGTCCCTGAGGTTTGACATGCTCGGCCGTTTTCTATACTAAGATTTAAATACAAACGTTTGTCCACTTTGTGCTGATGCTGCCTGCGATGCCCTGCTGTGAGACGAACCCTCCGTCTGTATTTAGGAACGTATTGAATTCAAGTGCAGAGAAAAGGAACAACGTGCACATTGTCTATGTGGCTTTTGGAATCAAGACACAAAAGAGAAAAGAGTCCCAACGATTGTAAAGAGCAGCTCCGATAGAGAAAGCGAGCTGAACTATAAATCACATTTTCAGACATTCACTGGTGTCCACTGCAGACTTTTCTAACTCAAGCACAGTTTATTCTACAAGGAGGGAAGGGGGCTCAACACAGTCCCTCTAGGGTGCAATGGAAAACTGTCCTATGTACTGTATTTGCCTGGCAGTGAGGTCATGTTGTCTCGCTCACCACCGGCCTTGGACCAGAGAGCCAATGACTGGCACAGCGATGTTAAACCTCTGGGAGAAACCACTGGGTGTCAGTGTTGAGCCAGAAAGTGGAGAAAAGATGGAGGAGGGAAGCATGCAAGGATTAAGGCGCATACAGGACAATGCATCTGCGGCAGGATGGATTAACATGGTAAACAGAAATATAGCAGCGTCCAAGCTGAGCGTATGAAATCCAAGCGTTCACATTTCGGTTGGCTCCCAGGAGCCTGGAAGGAGGCTCCAGCATCAGCCACCTGTCAGCTTCAGGTGTAAAGGTAGGCAGGGTGCAGGGCGCCCCACACACCCCGATCTTTTCCAACTCAACGACCCCATTGTCCCCCGGAGGCCCCGCGAGAGACTGAGGGCATTGTGCACCGCTGCTATATCTGAGGGACTTACCTGTCACCAGCTATAGCCAAAGGACGAGCCGCTGTCGCCGCTTTGTTATGGCGGTGACAGGAAGACAAGGGGTTACTTCTGGGGGGACCTTGTTTTCGGTGATCAGATGATGATGAAGTGACCTGCTCTGGATTCACATGTGTCGATGACGGCTGTCGGCGCTGGCTTGATGGGCGGCTGTCTCCCAAAAGGGCCGTGGGATTCAGGAATGTTGGACATCAGGGAAATAAGAAACCCATTGTGTACGTTGGAGAGCGTTTCAGTTATTCTGGATAAACAACAAACCGCTACTATTAATGTGAAAGTACACTGTTCGCTTCTTTTTTTTTCTCCATATGTCCATGTCTTCCTCTGTTCTGACCCTTTGCACACTTCCTGTAAAGCCGTCCGTCTCAGTCGTCCTGCACTGGAGACATGCCCAGCTCTCCTTAATGGCCCTTTGTTCAACCTGCAGGCTTACAGGTCAGAGGTCAACTGCACCTGAGGCTGATTCCCACAAACAAAAGCTCTGTGTTTACTGGCACCAGGCCACCACTTCCCTGTCTCCTGCAGAGGAGAACACACAGAAACACACGGGGCAACATGATGAAGTGGCTGCAGCCAGATAATGAAATGGATCTGGTTATTTAACTGTGCACCTACGTTAACTGTTTGACATTATTCAGTGGATTTATTGCTTTTTTTAATGAGCAAATATTTAATATAATTGTATTAAATCAACACCCAGGGTTATAACTAATAAAACATGTTCTCACGTTTATGTTAATGAAATGTGTTTAAGGGATTAAGAACCCCAATTAGAAGGAAAACTGGAACTTATGTTCTTTCCATATCATCATATAGACTATACGATCATATATCGGCTCTCTGGGCTGAACTATGTTGGTGTTATATAGTAAAGATCATGATCAAAACCTCAATATATCCTTAAATCTACAAAATAGGAGGCAAACTAGAAGAGGTGCAGCTGCATATTCAAAGCTATTTTCATTGGAAATACTTGTTATTGTCACTATTTTCATAGGAGATGCGTTTCGCTGAGCACAAACACATCCGAGCAACGATCCAAGGCGAAGAATGTGTTGTTTCAACAGCAGTGACAAGTATTGATACTGATTCCAACACAAATATCATACAAGGTTTTCTAACCCTGCGCAGGGAAAATAAGGAAGCAACAATCCCACTTCCTGCCAGTCCCGGCTCCTCCGGCACCGATTCAAGGACAGCAGATGGGAATCTTTAAGCTGCCACACATCCGCCCACCAACTGGAGCATAAGGGGGCTGAACTGGCCAGATTGAGCAACGGGGAGGGAATAAAAGAAGTGTTGGGTGCTGGGGACTGGGTGGCGGTTGAAGAGGGGGGGTGGGGGGGGGCATACCTGTCAGAGCATGAGTGCAACAGGTGAACCTCGTCCCCAAGGCGCCGCTCTCATCTGCTCGCACTCGAACACAGAAACACACACACACGGGCCGGCCCCCTCCACCTGTCACTTTGTCACTGGGAAGCAGCAGGGTGCATCCCTCCACCTCACCCACCCTCTTTGCACCCCCTCCTTCCCTGTTACACCCCCCCGATCACTTGGGGCTTCCCGCTCTGTACTTTACCCTTTTAACTCCCCTGTACTGAGCCCTCAGCTGTTCCTAGGTTGCAGCAGGGACATTTTAATTTGTCATTGCTCGTGACTGTCGATCTTTCGCACAGCACCAGAAATGGACATTAAATGTGGCGTTAGCAGGGAATCGTAATAGTAAATGCAAATGCTTACATGCCTCTGACGTCAGCTGCTGCACAAATTCTGATGATATTTTACTTCTGACTGCAGCCAATAACTCAGCAGGTGTGGCACATCTGTGCATCTCCACAAAATCTTAATTATGAATCTATTTGGAACGTTTAGAGGTTTATCTCGTAAGCAAGCAGAATAGGTTTGAATATGCATGTTTTCATTCTGATATATTCTCATTATTATCATTTTTGTCAGCGTCTCAAGCTGGTTTAATTTCTGTGAATGTGAGAGTAGATCAGGAGACTCCCTCCCTTCCCCTAACAAAAACTTCATAGCACCTTCCAGTGAGGTACTTAAACTCTGCTCTGCAGCCGGGGGTATACGGCTGTGGTTATATAGTGCAGCCTCCATGTGTGAATAACTGTGACAATGTGCAGCAGCTAAGGAAACTGTTTGCACGCTTGGTTAAGTTTCGCCAAATAACGTCTAGTAAACATAATAAATAGTTTTGGTGGAGAGATCAGTGAGTCAGTCTGCACGGCTCGGTCTGACTCACCTCAACTGCTCCAAGAAGCAGACAGCTGCCGAAACCTGTTGAGTGGAGAGGCTGCAAGCTGCACGCCAAGTCTCCAAACATTCAGAGCTGAACTTAGAAATATATTACGAATTTGAACAGTTTCACCTCTTGCAGAGGCTTTGTGGGAAGTGTAGTGCTCGCGCATGTTAACGTTATGCTAATGCCACGGCTACCTGAGGGGCCGGCGGTTTTTACACGGCCTTTTAAAAAGTTGCTGTGGGATTAAAAAGAGGTTGGAAGCGCACAACACACTGCTATTTCCCTTTAGGCAGGAGCAGAACCTTTCCACTCTCTGCTCACACTCCACACTAGTCACGCAAGCCTCGTCAGAAACACACACACACACACACACACACAGAGTCACAGTCACAGGAAAACACACACACATGAGTCAGAGGAGCGACTCAGGACGGCAACTTCACATATTGTGTAAGACTGTTTGTGTTTTATGTGGTTATTTGGGATTTTAAGGAATCTTTACTGTTACTCAAGTATGTGTTGCATTTCTAAGCGATGCATCTGCGCCCGCCTTTCTTTGGCATTTGGAAGTTTTTCCTGCTCATTTAGACTTAAAGAACAACAAGAGAATTGTGACGACGATGCATCTTTACATGAATTGATTCTCAATTCTGTTGACATGAGATTAAATTGCTACCTAAAATATACACATGTATTTTAATCGATAGCAAATTAACAATGTCTCTGTGAGCCGTGAACCGTGAACTGTGTGTGTGTGCGTATGTGTGTGTGTGTTGTGTGAGACGGAGACAATGTGAGAGAGGAGGGCCTAGTCAAGCTGGCAGCAGGCTTCGGAACAGCCTGCAGGGCATTGCTCTATGACTGATAGGAAAGACCTTTAAAACAAAAGTTCCTGACACACACACCCACGAACAGACACACATCGCCATGCACTATGCTACACACACACACACACACAATCCAAAATGAAAGGCAGGGAAATCTCCACAGATCCTTCCCTGCCTGTCTCCTCAACTTGTGACGATAATCTTTGCAGTGCAGCTCGTAACACGTGCAGTCCGACGGAGCGGATATATTTCGTTCTTTGTCGTTCCTCTCGACGTCGACCGTCTGCCTCGCAGCACCGAAGCTGCAGCCGCCGCAGCCTGGCGTGTGACGGAGACTTTTCAACCTACCGGTGTGTGCACAGCAAATGTGTTTTCTGCTCGCACGTTGCTCACAAGCAATCAAGCAGGGGTCCAGGTGGAGGTCAGGCACTATCTTATTTAAGTAAGAATGTCCTTGGTTGCCGATCTGGATTTCACTTGCCAGTTGTGGGGTTTGGCTGTATAAATGCTCTCAGATGCGTGGGGGTTGAAATATGTTGGGGTTAGGTGTGTTGCATGAGGGCTCGCTCCAACGATGGAGAGGAAGGACGACGTGTGCAATCGCGAGGGAGAGCCGGGCACACTGATAGAAAGAAGGCATGGAAAACAAACCCAGGCACGCAGGCGGCAAACTGTACGTGAGAGAAGCTTTTAGTTCCCACCCATGTGCTCAGTGGCACAGAGGGCTGCAGACTTTAGTGACAGTGGCACCGCCACCCAAACCACACGGTGTGATAAATGCACATTAGGGCCTCGTGAGACAGGAGCGAGGCAGCTTTACAGTAACTCTCTTTGATTGCCCTTCCTGGAAGTCCCACACATTGTGTCTAATGGTATTCCATGCCAAAAGACAATTAGGCCGTCCTGAACTTTAATATATTCTGTTCACGGTGGTTATACACTACACTATGCGATAACCAAAAGATTCTGATGTCACTCTTCGGCGCTTCTCAGCCTCTCCGGGTTTAGTACCCAAAATGGCTGCCCCCGTCCCTTCTCTTCCTCTCCCGGCGTCACTAGCGAGAACTTAGCAGAGCTTCTCAGTTCATATACAGTGTTCAGGAAGTGATTAACAGTAGATCAAAGGCGGCGGACAGGATAAACATTCTTCCCCGGGACCTAACTCCTCCGGGGTATACAGCACCACTTCCTCTTTTTACAGACTGACTGCTCCCTCCACCGCCGCAGCACAGTGCACACATTGTCACCACATGAGGCACTGACCCATAATTCAGGCAGTTTGTGTGTGTGTGCGTGTGTGTGTGTGTGTGGTTTTGTGACATCCATAGAGAGATAGGGAGACAGATGTGTTTATGTGTGCGTGCCTGCGTGCATGTGTGTGTGTGTGTTGGGTGGACTTGATGTTTGAAAATGATGCTGTTATGTTTGGTCAGTCGAGAGCTCAACTTATGCTAATTTTCCACTCGATGCCGTTGCTGGTGCCCAGCTGCCGTGCTGCAGGACGGCCAGTGGGAGTTGTTTATGTGACCCAACCAGCTGCAGGTGGACCAGAGGAGAGGAAACAACCTCTGAATATGGAATGCAAAACAAACCCAAACTTGTTACTATGCAGAACAGTTTTACTGCATGCATGTTGAGGAAGGACATGATGAAGAACGTGAAGTATGTTTGACTTTGGATCCTGTTACACGTCAGAAAAGTACAAACAACATTAGCATATCGTCTTGCATGATACGAACCTTCAGTTATAAATACCTGCTGAATCATCAATCTATTATTAAAATATCCAGCACACATTGCCTGTTGTTGCACATCGCACTCAACATACTATGAATGTTTCTACTCTGAATCTACTTTTAACCTTTTGATGTTAGATCTCTGTTTACATCAATGTCAAGGCATTCCTTGTTGAATCCCCTCACCCCCCCAACCTGAAGTGAAACATAACCTCCTTTTCAATGGATGGCAGATCACAGGCCCTCAAGATCTGAAAGAGACAATTATCCTCAATTGAAGACTGACAGTAAGAACAAACACTTTGTAAGTGGTTCAAGGGTCTTTCTTCTCCCGGCTGAGGGGGTGAGCCCGCTGACCAGGTCAGGATGTAGACAGGTGAAGGACCCCGCTTGCATGACCAACCAATTTTCTGAATAGCAGGACAAAGACTCAGAAGATCACAGGTCAAAATCATTAAGTCGAACCACAACATGAATCACAAACATTGGCAGAACTTTTTCACTAAGGTCCATTTAATATTACATGATGAATTAAAAGATGAATAACGGGTATGATATGCACCGTAATGTGGTCCATTACCACAAAAAGTGATAAAAGAAGATGCCTGATGTCGTCATGACATCAGTTTGTGGCTCAGCAGGAGCCCACCTGTACCAGAGGATTGCTCTTTTACTCATGCAACCATCTTTCTCTGTGGCCCTTCACCCGACGGTGGCAATAAAATGGAGCAATACACAAGACCAGTTTCATTCCATAATGAAGCAGTGTGAGGGAGCCCAGGCCCAGAACACGACTGGAGTTCCACTATAATTCCTTTCAATCTAAATACTTAGATTTAATCTTTAACTTTTATTTTGAATGTTAAGGTAGAAATAAAAGAAGCAGCATTATTGCATAGGGTTCCGTACGTTTTCCTTTAGGAGAGTAGAATATGTGGTTCACAGATATATGATGTTATTTAGATTGCCAGGTAAAGTCCATCCATACAATCATTGCTTAGTTGTTTAAGAGAGGGAAGAAGTTCCTTACTACTTAGTTGTTTTTTTTCCCTCAGTGAGCTCATGACAGAACAGCAAACACACATGGCACATAAAACATAATTCGCACCCCATAAAACACGAGACTGTCGGATATTATTGTAGAATAAAGTGTCATGTGCAGTGGTGATTTAAATACGATTGTAATCAAAGCTCGGCTGTCATCGAGTGCTGGTGCAGAATCGCGAAGCCTTTTAGCAACTGGATAGCTCTGCCGCACACGCTGTCGGGGTGAAAGGAAGTCTTTGTTGTGATGGCCTCAAGTCTTCATCCTGAGGATTGGCAGGATGCGTGGAGGCTTGTAATATTGCATCTGTGTTGGTATCTGACAAAAGACGGGGTATCAAGCCCTCCCAACTATAAATACATTTTTTTGGCCTTGTTTCTTTGAAGCTCCGGGCTCAAGGACAATGTCTTTGTGTTGGGTTTGCTGGTGGCTCCAGCAGCCTTTGCTGTGGTAGGCGCACAGCGCAGAGTCCAAATGTGGGTTTAAAAATAGCGGGGCCTCCGAACGTGCGGCTTGCTCTCACTATTTCTCTTGGCATATTGAGGTTAAAACATATTGCTCATAATCTGCTTCATATGCACGGCTACACAGCGCGATTCCATGTTGTTCCCGTTTGCCAGTAATTGTCATAGGGAATCAAATTTGAGAACACGTCCATCATGCTGCCATATTGACATAAGAAAATAAATTGGTCCGCTGCTGTTTTTGTGTGATGTCCTTGAGGTAACAAACAAGACAGTTTCCTCCACATCTCCGCCAGAGCTCAGCCTTTCATTTACATATTGGTTAAGAATGAGCCTCATCTGGAATGATGACTAACCGAAAAAATCCACATATGGCTTCTTGTGAAAGACCCTCATTGGGCCTCTCTCTCTCTCTCTCTCTCTCTCTCTCTCTCTCTCTCTCTCTCTCTCTCTCTCTCTCTCTCTCTCTCTCTCTCCGCCATTAAAAAACATTTAATCCCATCGAATCATCTGTCTTTCTGTCTGGGGGCCAGGCAAGTCCAAGGGTAGCTTCCAGCATCTAATTGGTCGAGAGGATCGATGACGTCACAAGAGGTTAAAGGTCAATCCGGGACAACCTTGCAGGTTCTTTGGTGCCGAGTTCTGTTTGAGAGTTGCCAGGTGTGAAAAAGCTTCTCTTGTTGTTCTTGGGCTGACGTGAACATCTGCGCCAGACTGCCGGCCAGTGCAGAGGAGACGACTCATGCCGGAGCTGAGGGTCCTCGCAGTCCCCTCAAATAAAGGGACATTTACACAAAAAAACACACAAACAACACACAACCACCTCCTCGTGCCCCAAAGATTTTTTTCTTCTTCTGCCATGGAAAAATTATTTAAAAAATCTTCAGATGCCATAACTGAGAAAGTTGACTCATTGTTATAATATAATTACTAAGATCTAATGTAACTACTAGTTATTTTCAAGCTAGTGATTCACTAAATCTTTGAAAATTATTTAAATGAATATATTTGCAAGTAAAACTTCTAACAGCAGAGCACAGGTAGGAAAAAGCATCTGTATGTTAGCTGATTTGTGCATATTAAACTGAACATTCAGTGCTTTGTAATGTCGAATTTAATAATTCGTTTTATTTAAACAGACATTAATTGATATATATAGTAGAGTTAGTAGTGTTCAAGCAGTCAATAATTCATTACGTTAGTATTAAGCAAACAGAGCTGGTGTTGTTTGTCCATCAGGGTGGACAATAATGTCATATTATACATTTCATATGTAATTTAAAATCTGTTCTAATACATCAGTTGATGTCGTGTGTGTGACTCTTAAACACAGCGAGCATTCAGACTCCTCTCAGGATATAAATAGACAGTGTTTGCTCACACATCTACAATGCTCTGCCTCTGCGCCTGACCCCTAACGTAAACACAACATGCCTCCTTTCCCCATTGACCCAGAGGGGTGCAGGTGGTCCACATGGACACCTCTATCTGGGTTCTGACCTGGGGTCAAAGGTCAGACCCCTCAAATGACGGCCTTCCTCGCCGCCCCTAATTGCCCTGTTTATTTTTAGTCCACGCTGGGCCGTGTTGAGCTATTAAAAGAAACATGAACATGAGGCCGTCTGCTAATTACTGGTGGGCCAGCAGACCCTCACTTTCTCTGATCGCTACCATATGCCGACCCACTCAGAGAGCCGAATCTCATCTGTCACCTTCACTGTCTCGCCGTGGTGCTGCTGTTTATCCGCCGCTAAAGGATGGCACTCTGACGGAGGTGTATGTTAATAGAAACGTCTCTCTTCAGTGGAAACCAGCTGATAAAAACACACATCCTACTATCATCTTAGTGGATTTGTCTACGAATGAATAAGAGTTATTGTTTCTATCGTTCCTCTTCAGCTGCGCCAAAGCTCTGAAATCGTTCCACCAAAGATGCTCCCAACATCAACTGAAGAAGATAGTTATCACAGAGGCGATGCTGGAAGGTATCAGTACATCAGGTGCAAACATTAAGGGAAGCAGTAAGTAATTGGGTCTATTTAGACCTATTTTGTGGTCTGAGGGAGGTTTGAAATAAAGCAGCAGAGCTGAAGTTGTGAAGTTTACAAAGGTTTGATTGCAGTAGGAAGCCGGTTGTGTGGATTAGCAGATGGGCCTGGACAAAGAGAGAGCACGCTTCTGTTTATTCTTAGAGACTGTTAGAGGCACTGAAGACATTCGATCTGACCATTAGAGCGAGAGAATAAGATGGAAACATAAATATATTGATTTAATATTAGAGTATACCTATAAATAATATTACAACTAGAGGTTGTAGCTCTTCATGTACATTATTTTAAGACCGTAGATGTTTAATTGTCCCTCTGTGCCAGTTTCTGTTGCTGGTCATGTGTGTCAGCAGTAAAGCGGGATCTGTCAGGGAGACGCCTGCGTAATGTCAGACAGCGACGGCCCACCCGCCTCGACCTCCCCTGACGGATCGGGTTACCGCTGCACCTTGATGCACACAAACCTGCAACTTCCTGCAGAAATGAATCACAGCGAGAGGGAAAACAATGCATTATACTACTTAGACCTGTTCGTTAGCTGTGATGGGATGTTTCCTGAGAGGATAAATCTCAAAGCGAACCCTGTTCATTGTCATTATCCTAAAGAAAAGCTTTAATGACGATGGTTTGGATCTGGCAAGTTGAAGAAATATTGTTTATGACGGGCAATTCATTTGCATGTTGTGGCTTCGCTTCAGAAACGCAAACTTGGGTTGGTATTTATATGTTTTCAAAAGCCTCTGGTTATTAAACAAGAGATAATTATACCGTGAGTATGTTTTGGAAACTTGTAGCCTTCGATGTGGGAAGCAGCGTGTGGACGCTTGGATCAACCGTGATATTTGATACGGGATTTAAGTTTTTAAAAAACTTCCGTCTTGCAAGATTTATGATGCTCATCATGTTTGAATGATACATTTGCTGTTTATTATAACGAGTTTGCTCAATGCAGTTTGTCTCAATAAATACATGTTGACTGAAGTTACACATTTACACCTGTTTGTTAGGACTCTGATCTATTTTTAAAGATATAATAATTTGAAGCTTTCAGTACTTTAACATCTGCAAATTGGCAAATCTGCCATCTTTGACATGTGACCTGTTTTCCTGAACAGCTTGGGAGCTGTTTCTGGAGCGTGACAGGAAGCTAAAGGCTAGTTATTTCATGTTTTACCTACTTCAGTCCCCTGGTACTTCCATTAACTGCTGAACACAAACAAGAGCCTCTCCCTAACTTCTGCTCACATGAAATATATTCCGTATCACGGTTAGCGAAGATTTCCTGTCATGATATTTGTATCTTTTTTCTATCATTCATGTTAATTAAAAGACATATTTGCAAAACATTCAAAACCGGTCTCATACTAACAAGAAGACAGAAGGAAAATGTAATATATAGAGACTAAAGAGCGACGATAGGATCGGCCGATGATTACGTTGCGGCAGCATGTGGTAGCACTTTGTCGTAATGGTTGCTAACCCTGGTTATCAGGACCGAGCGCTCTGGATTACTCTTTTATCTCAGAGCTGGAATTTCAAACTTTCTGCTTTATTTGCTTAATTGTGGAAACCTGGAGGGTTTTTTCTTCTGTTGGATTCGGTCTGCTGCAGCGACGCCCGGCCGCTGCAGAGATGGTCACTCCTGGAGTGTGTCGGGAGCTTTTCCTGCCGGTTGTGCTGTTGTTTGTCTGCTGCTGGTGTCATTTTACGTGGTCGAGTTCGTCCTTAAATGTGCCGTGCAGATGTACGGAACATTTTGTTTGCCTTTCTGCTTAAAACCCTGTTTTCAAGAAATACATTATGTATTTCAGCAATATGTCAATGGTGATGTAATTGATCGTAGACATGCTGTGGAGGCAGACCTGCCTTCTGTCACACGCTCCAATTGTTTGCATGCATGCGTGTGTGTGTGTGTATAGCGTGGGTGTGTGTGTGTGTGTGGGTGGGCTTGTGACGTCACCAGTCGGCGGATCACTGTTGCCACCCAGACAGCTGTTGTCACCTGATGAGCGCCTCCGCAGGACGAGCACACCTGATGCTGCTCCCATGTGGTCCTTTTCTCTCGGGAGCCTCACAGGTGGTTGTACGTCGCTTTTGGGCAACGATCCAACAACAACACGGAAGTCATCGGAAACCAACTCTGCAAGCAAAGATCACAGACTCGCCGATCCAGTGTTTATGTTTGCTACTTCTGCTGCCACCGAGGAAAAGCCCCTCCGACTGAGGCCGAGTTTGGTTATTCATAATGGAAGGCCCGGTAATATAAAACTGCTGTGTTGCTGTTAAATTGGTTTGACATTTTTGTCAAACAGCCAAACCAGTGAAACATAAAAAGCCTTCAAGGTTGTTGCAACACAGCATGAAATTTAAGATCTGAGCGGTATTCCAGAAAGTAGGTCCAGTCCAAACTCTGAGTTTGTTAACCCTGAGATGAGGGAGAGGTTTTCCATTTCCACAGAGAGATAACTTACAGTTACCATGGCAACTGCCTCCTCAAACCTAACCTGCTCACTTTGTGTGGGTTTCAATCTTCATTCAAAGCTTATATCAAAGTTTATTAACTTAGTTTAACCAGAATCATCAATGAACTTTAGTTTGTTAGTGAAGTACTATGTAAAGTTGTACATCAATGCACATCAGTCATATATAAGTGAACAGCTGTTTCCGTCATCATGTTTAAATATCACACATCACTAAGTCGCCCTCAGACCCTCTGATATCTTTCTGTTCCCTGGATTCAAACGGAGGCTCTGCCTTTCATTTACTGCTGCCATGTACAATTGTGGTATCGGAGTTCAGCACACAGATTTATCTCAGATTGAACAGACTCAGAGATGATTGAACTAACTCAGATCAGCTGTTCTGGAACCGAATGCACAAGTTTCATTCAACCACAAGTTTAGTGTTCATGCCAGGTTCGATTATTAATTTTTTCCTTAAATCTCCAACTGAGGTTGTATCTGGTCCCTCTTCAAAATACTAGAATCCTCTCCAGCTGTGATTGACAGCTACCTCCATCGTACACTCCCAGTTCCTCTACTACTTCCTAATCTTCCTGAGAAACCAAGGTAGGTCTCTTGGGTGAAAAGGTCACTATCCTGCAGCATTCCTGGCCTGGCAGGGGGGCACATTTTGGGTTGGGACGGAGGGGCTGGGTGAGCATTGAGGTAAGCAGGGGCATTGTATGTCCAGGGGAGGAAACTAAGCGGGTTTGGCACTTTGGCTTTTGTTGATGTTTTTTGTTGTCATTGTTGACCGGACTTAATAGAGCATTCCTCCCGGCTCTGTGGTGAGTGTGTACCGGTGAGGGGGAAAGACCAGGAAAAAAGATGGGTTTTAAAATCTTATGAGAGACAATAGACAGCGAGCCCTGAAGCCATTTGGGGCCTTCAGCCGAAAAACTGCATGACAATGATTGTAAACAGGCAGAGAAGACGTGAGCGACCTGAGGAAAGTCACCTGGGCAAAGATTTACTAAACACGGTGTTAACTCCTGAAATCAGCTACTTGTGTTCTGTTGCAGGTAAAGTATGAAGGTTGATTGGTTTGAAACGGTTAATCTGAGAGATCTTAAAGGTATAATACGGAACATTCCACCATCAAGGGCCCTTTCACATCCACCTTGGCCGTCTGGCCTTTCAGACTTTTCGGTTGGATCCAAACCAAAATTACGGATATGAAACCTTTTCCGGACCATTGGAATTGTTCAAATGGGAGGTTCACATTTGATCCATTACCAAGGGACCAAAGTTCAGTTCGCTTCAGGTGAGATGTAATCAGAAGCAGATAGGAACTTACACCAGTTTTATCTTTTTATGGTCAATATTCCTGTAAATGCACCTTTCGTCTGTGTCTCATGTATCAGTAATATGTTCCGATGAGATCTTTTCTGCCGTTAGCAGAACATTTCTGAAGTTATTGTTCGCATGGTGGGTCAAGATCTGACCGTGTTTGGCCGGCTAAAATCACAATGATTAAAGCTGCTAAAGCTCCATTAGCAATGTAGACAACATCTCCCGTGATCCCGTGAACATCAAACCATCGTTATTCTTTTGGCTGAGAGACCACTCGCAAACAGATCCACTGCTTGTTTAAAGTCTTGATCCGTCAAATCAATTCAAAGCTTAACACAGTGGGTTTGGCTGCAGTGTCGTAGTCGTCTGCTAATGGGGTCAAGCTCTGGTCAACTGAAGCTGCGCCTACCTTCTCCTCTTTCTATTTTCAGCTCTTGAAACAGTCTCCCAAGGCTGATCTAGTTGGACAGCTTTGCCTTCGTCACAGGCCCACCTCGCTCCTCCGAAAACAGATTACAGGTAAATGGGTTGTTTTAGCCCGGAGCCTGCTGTCACTGAAATATGGTCGTGTTTGAAGTGCTCGCCTCTACACAGCCAATGAAGACGATGCATGTTTGGGTATGAGCGGGATCAGTCATCCTGCTGTTATCAACACTAGTTCGTCATGTCGGCTGAAGCTCCACCGAATTCCTCAGTCCAAGATTACCGTCCTCGGGTCACTGCTGGCTCATCAGTTTCTCTTGAAATTAAAAGGAATGGAAGGATGTAATGGTGGATTTATACATTTGGACGGACAGATTTCTATTTATGTTCTCATAAGAGAAAGCGGTTACTCAGTTGCCCGACCACAACGGGTATATTTGTCTACTCATGATTTTAAGAGGCGGCTATTTCTGTTGTCTGAAGTTCCACATAGAAAAGAGTCTTTGCTTTCTGCCTCCTTCAAGAAGGAAAACTGCCAAACATCCATCCATCAGATAAGAGATTCTGTTTTCTTCGTCTCTGGGTCAGGCACCATAAGAGGAACATTTTTTGCTCGGAGCGTTTCGGAGGTTTTTCGAGGCCGGCCCAGGGGAGCAGATTATGACTAATGAGGTCCAATGTTAACGTGACCAGAGGAGGCAGCTGGCGGGAAACAGGCCTAAACCTTTATCATGAGATCTCTCCGCAGGGCCAGACTGAGGGATAAACCCACAGGAAGTGCATCACCGCCGACGCCGGTCACGTCCGACCAAAAAGCATTTGGAGCCTCCACGACTTATATGGAAATCTTTTTGGAGTTCTCGCCTACTGCTCAGTCAGAACGATATCTTCTCTGGTTTAATCGTTTTGTCGTCCTTCTGTACACAGAATGAATCCATCGAGTCTTTCTATCTCTCTCCGTATGCCTCGAACTCCGAGGTGATACAACAGAACGATTAGGACCGATTGTGTGGTTTGTTTTATCTCAACCGACATACAGTTTATCCAACACACCTGTCGTCAGGTCCCCTCGGCCCCCAGTTTTGTGGTCTTGTTTAAACACGAACGTACGTTATTCACAAGGGTAACTGCTCATTTACATGAACATAATTGTATTCAGTCTTGTGATCGTGGGGGAGGCGGCGGCGGGGGGAGGGAGGGTGTCATTGAACCAACAACTGACAGGGAGCCTCAAAGCCTAGCTGCTTCTATATTGTACAGACAAGCTGATTGCTATTCCAGTTGTTCCAGAGTGAGGTCGGGTCCCTGGCGTGCAGCTTTGTTTTCCCCTCCTGGTGGTTTATTGAAAACCCTGTTGTCAGACCTGACAAACAGAAATAAGTATTCAGTAATTGCTTTGTGGTTCTGGGGCCCAGAATCAATTATTATGCCTCCCCAGCAAAAAATTATCGCGGTTGATTTAAAAAAACAAGCTCCCCTTTGGTAAGTCATCAAGGCTAATTGAGACCTGGGGATCTCCACTGACGGCAATGTTGGCGTTCAAAGGAAACATGGCCGATGTTTAATGTTTTATCAATGAAGAAGAAACTATTAATTCAGGCTTTTCTAAAGTACTTAAAGAAACACTTTATCTGACTGTGTTTGTACATGCTTGATGCAGAACTCCCCAGTAAAACACATCTACCTGCTCACCTCCTGTGGCACAGCCCAGCCGTCCATCAGGGTGCCAAGGTGGGACCAGCAGGTGTGGGAATAATCTGGGACCCACCCGGTTCGCCGGCCCCCCTATTCACCCTCCGCCTAAGCTGCCATCCATTGTGTCCCGTCGGCTGAAGAGGAGCAGAGGAACAGGACAATTATGACATTACGGCTGGGTGACTGAGCAGCAGTCCCAGCTGGTGAGAAACAGAAGGGAGGAATGGTGCAACCGGAGAGCGACTTGTCCCACAGGAAAGCAATCCAGCACATAGAGAGACCATGTTCAGCCTCAACCAGGGGGGCGTCTGTGATGCTGGGTCGCTACTTTGGGAGTTTATGGGTGTAATGATTTGTTTTCCTTTTGCAAATATTAAATCATCATGTGAGGTCTGATACAAAGCATCTAGATGAAATATCACATGATGGCAGGCTCCAAAAAAAATGACAGCCACTGGTCGTACCCAGATACCTTCCTCGACCGATTCAATGACTCTTGTCGTGTTTTTCCTGTAATCATTCATCCTTCATCATTGATGTGGCAATTGAGAAATTACTACCTTGCAGAAGCGAGCTAGCAATTCAATTTAGTAGTTCTGACGTCTGTCAGCTGACAAGACAAGCGAGTTAAGTGACAAAACAAATGTTATTGGTTACATTGGCCGAGTGCTTGGAAGGAAACGCTGCAACGTGACTTTGATGGATTTCTGTTTCAATCAATAATAACTTCCCTGGCAGCGTAATGTAACGTTGCCTCCATTCAACTTTGACAGCACTATTGCTTCTGTCATTGTCGAACTGGCCGAGGGAAAGTAGCTGACATTTGGCAGCGTGTACTCACCAATTATTCTGTCCTTTTGTGTCACAGTGTGTCATGTGATAATACACACACAATCGGAACAAATCAACCAACAAGACGACAGGACAGACCAACAAGACAAAAATAGTCTCAAAGTCTGAAGGTCCACTTAGTTTCGACTGCATTCGTTTACATGTGGTTGACATCCCCTTTAAAAGCCCAGTAAGTGGACCTCAGGTAAACTGATCCGTAAAGATTCATATTTTGCTATTTTACCTTTAAGACTTTTGGAAATTTCTTGTTGATAACTCTAACCAAGGGATAATTGGTAAAGATGCTAACGAGCTAGCTCTGCACCGCCATGTCTGCTAATAAGTCCCTGAACCTCGAGAGGATAAACTAGAGGGCTCCACTCATGGCCTCTCCCTTTCTCTCTCTCTCTCTCTCTCTCTCTCTCTCTCTCTCTCTCTCTCTCTCTCTCTCTCTCTCTCTCTGTAGCTTCTCACCCAGCATCCGAGGCTAAACTGGAAAGATACATGAGCTGCATGACATTCCATCCTGAAGCAGCACCAGGGCGCAGCGGTCCAGACCAGCCATCCTGCTGCCGGCCGCAGTGATCTCGTGCTTTCAGCCGCTACCTGAAGTTCATGACCACAGGTGAGTCTAGGTCAACGTTAATCGACTGGTAAATTTAGAGTTTCACCCTCCGGCTTGCCCTACGTAAGTTAGCATTTCCTTGTTTCTCTTGTCTGGTGACAACTCTCTGGTGATATGTTGCCCCCTATTGGTTGGGAGTGTAAAGTATGAAAAACTAGCTTGCTCAGAAAATTTTTTAACATTTAGAAGTATTAGTTTATATGATACATAATTTAAAAAATGTGTTGTTTCGTAGAATATGTTACCTTCAGGTACTGACATTTACCCTTCTACCATCTAAGGCAAATTCCTGGTTAGTTCCACCCCACCCAGGTGTTTGTGTCTCTCGCGTCATTGCCTCATCCT
>CAAKHC010018928.1:103026-129605 GCA_901007825.1 Macroramphosus scolopax
TAGAGGAGTGTTGTTCCCTCTCCACATTGAGGAGTGTCATGGGAGAATGACCCTGCGAGAGGCTGCTCCAGCCCCAGGACGATGATGATGAGGAGCCACCTGAGAGGATCGGTCAGTGCATTCCTCCGTGTGATCACACTGTAGAGGCTGAATGGCATATACAAATACATTTTTATTATATATATTTGATGTTTAAATATACAAATTTAATGTTCAACTTTCCTGCTAACTTATCTGTGATAGCTAACATTAGTAATTAGTCAAATTTGCACCAAATATTTAATTAAAATGTGCTGCATTTGCAAATTTAATCACATATTTTCCCAAAACATGTGAAAAATATTTGGCTTAATGCAAGTTAACAACTGGGGATGTTTCATATATATATATATACACACATATATGTACATACATACATCCTAGATTTGAGTTGTATGACGAAAATATTTTTTTAATTAACCAAAGCAATTTTGTGCTGTACAGAGTTTTAATATTAATTGCACCGTCCAGTAAAATGTCCGGACGGTTGCTGAAGGTCCTCTTCAGGGGTCAGTGTGTCTGCACTCTGCTGTGTCCAGTTGCATACCTGAATTGCTGCTATAAGTAATAAAGCAGGACTTCCTTTGATCTGATGTCCCACCCAGAGGCTTCTCCCTTCCAGCAGACAATACTCCAATTCATTACTGGACCTGCCTCTTCAAAGCTCAGCCACTCTGCAATGGGAAACTCTAAACTTAGACCCCAGACAGGTTCCTTTAAACGCCCACTCAGCCCCCTGGGCACTGAGGTGGCGGCTGGATGAGTCCACATAAGTCACGGTAGCCTGCACATATCCCCTCCTTAACCCTGCAGCACCACACCTATCCCCCTCAGGTGACAGGTGGATTATTGGGCATTGGTATTTTTGCATTCTCTTGCCCATCTTAAAACATGCCTGTTAACTGTGGGAAAATGCAACTTAAGATCTGCGGAGAGATTTGCAAATTCTATCAGGTTGCAACACTGAGGTGATTTGTGTGTTTCTGTAAGGTGTTAATATTACAAATTCAGACAAGTTTGAACCCTGCTCACTGTATACAGATGATGACAGCCGGTATGAGATCACATGCACACACAAAAAAAAATCACAGCGTTCATAGCATCCATTAGCACCCTTTGTTCTTTTATCATGTGTATTCACAGCTTCACTTTACACCGGGATGTGTTTGTTATTGCTGCGTAATCCTTTGTTATGACGGACAAAAAAAACCTGCTGGGCACTCAGGAGACCATTGAACCACTTGAGTAAAACAGGAGTTGCTTAACATTTCCTGGAGAACGGCTGAAAATGTGTTCAAGGTCCATTGAGATTATTATGAAGCCGTTCGACAGCCTTGCTTATTTGCTTTTCTTTGTGTTTTCAGCAGTGTTCAATCGGGCTTAATTTGTGGGAAAGACAAAGATTAACCTAAAGCACGGCACGCCTTTATCTAAGTCAGCTTAAAAACAGAAATATGTTATTTAATGCTGAGGAGCATTTCACCCCTTGGGTGGCAAAAACCCGCACATCTCATTTTTCTTTGGGTCTCCTCCACTCGGACCGTGTTTACCCACTCCTGGCCAAGTCTGATGTCAGCCGGTTGCACGTGAGGTCCCTGAGCGAGTGTACAGTTTCTGTTTTGACACCCGTTCCTAATTACACATGTAAATGATTGATCACCTGGACATCGCACGGGGAGCGGAGATGGAAGTCCTTGTTACATCATGTCTCTGTCTCCGTTCAGGGCATTTTTCTGACGCCATGAACGGTGGAAATAGATATTCGTGTTGGCCCGAGAGCCGGGAGATTAAGTTCTGAGCACATGCCATTCGGTCCAAAGACTCTCCCTATTAGCGGCCCTTGAGCAGCAAGTTGCACAGGTGTGGCTGGATATTTGCGGCTCTTTGTTCGGTTTAATCCCACACAATTTAAACCAGGTCTCGCTGCCTGCACCTTTAAGCTGATTCGCTGACACCTCAGGGGCCCGGCCACAGAAAGCAGAACTGAGCTACTTTTGTTAAATGAGATTTGGCTAATTGATTTTCGAGTGGCGAGTTTAGAGTGCCTGAGGTGAAGCAGGCAGATGAACCGCGATGGAAGCTACTTGTTCCCTTCACACGTATAAACCAAACAGGTGGTGAGATGAACCTGCTGCAAGAGCAACAAAACGACGATAAATACAAACATCATATCATTAGGAAATTAAACAGAGGGGCCAAAACCAGACGGCGATGATTGACCAGATGTGGTGAGAACCTCTGGTTCCCTGCTCTGCCCAGCAACAGCTGTTGGCTTGTCTGTGCTGTGACTCAGGTATGGAGCCAATCTAAAGGCCAGGAGGGTGTTAACCCCAATCTTCTCCTCTGTCTCACAGCCTGGCACACATGGGCCGTGCAGCTGCAGCTCCCATTGATGTGCTGGGCTGCCTGGATGGCTGGCTAGAGGGAGATAGATTGGAGGGGAAATGGCTTAATTGTTCTCACTCTCACTGCTGGAATGCAAATAGCCTTCCACTTGTAGTCTCCACTTTGAGGAGAACCCCACGCTGAGAGAGTAAGAGTAAGAAATATAAAAGAAATGTGGAGTCACCACCACACTGCCTTCTACCTTTCAGTCCTGTCAATCAAATATATATTCTACCTGATTTGTTTCCCCCCTCAGTGCACAAAAATGTCTCTTACTGAGTAACATTCATCAGCCAGAGGTCAAGCAGAAAGACAGGTGAGGGGTCGCGACTCACGTAGGAAAGATGAAAGAGTTAAACGTGGAGGCGTATGTATCCTGTCTGACTTTGATCTGCGCCTCAGGTGGCTCTTTCACATCCATCCGTCTTGGCCCGGGAGCTGATGGGACGCTGCTCCCCTTCGATCGGGCTTGCTCAGGCTCAGGCTGTCTCCTCTCCTAGTCAGAGGGCTGCCATGATATTGTCAGACATCCGTCAAAGTCCAAAGCAAATTCTCAAACGTGTGTGTCGTTTCATTCCCATCTTTTTAGTTTCCTGTTAAGTAGTTCTAAAACACATGTTTTCATAATCCAAAGAAGGCGGTGATGCACGGGAGACTGCAGACAGGGAGCTCGCCGGCCATGTTTTGCTGAGGTTTAAAGATGATGTGTACGTCTGCGAGGCTTTGATGTTCACCGGCGGGCTTCAGACAGCCACTGACAAGCTGATGATCTGGCAACACAGGCCCTTTTTAAATCCCCGGCCCATCCTGGCCCCAGTCGTCTCGCCCCGCAGTGACAAACGCTTTAATATGACAAGGTCAAACACCTGAAGCACTGCAGCAAAACGCTCCTGACGGAGCCGGGGTCAGGGAGCAGACCTTAGATGCTGGGCGGCTTAGGACTGGGTGGTTTACACACATTTATCCTCCCTTAACTTGTAAATTTATTTCCACTAAAAAAATGTTTAAAGATTGTATTCATTACCACATGAATGAATATCTACATTATAAGAAATATATGTCAATTTTACTTATTATTATGAACTAAAGTAATTTTGTAAAGCCAATTATTTCAGTATGTTTTTTTTTTTTTATTTTACAAGTCTTACCAACTTATAAAAAGAAGTCGGTGAAATGCAATTCCAGATTCAACTAGAAATGCAAACCTCAACAAACTTTGTTTGCTATGTTGAGTTGATCGGCCTCAAAATTTAATCGGTTCTTCCGCCAACAAGTTCGCGGAAATCGGTCGGGTAGTTATTGTGTAATTCTGCTAACAACCACCCACCCACACACACACACACACACACACACACACACACACACACACACACACACACGATAGAAAAATGTACTCCGAGTATCGAACGTCAAAGTAACTGTTGGTACTTGTAATTCTATTCATTATAATGGTAAATTATTATTAATGATGCCTTTATATTACACACATAGGTTGAATTAGAGTTTGATTTGCTTCATGTATTGTTGTCCAGTTCAACAGTTTATTACACACTAATTAGTATTTAATCTGTATCAAATTATAATATATAAATAATAAAGTACGAAGCTTTAGGCTGTTCTTTAAATCTTGTCGATTGCTTTGTCGTTCTTTTACCTCCAGTCACTCTCCTGTCGTCCGTACTCTAACCGCTGTCGCTCTCCTCTCTGCTGTTCATTCCCATCCCTCATCTCGATATGATTCATCCATGTTTGGCCCTGAGAGTCGCTGTCATCCGATAGGCCGTGTGGTACAGTCTGGGTGCCGCAGGGTCATTGTGTCCTGTGCTGCCATACAATGGAACTTAACACTTGACAGAGACGGGGTTTGTTGTCAGAAGCTGAACTTGATCCCGTCATGTTGTTCCCATTGAAGAGCCATAAAGAAAGAAGCTTTGACCTCTCGGCTGTGCAAACTCCATTTAAGGTCAAATATTAATTCTCCTTTCGGTGGATCTTCATGTCTCATACGAGAGCTGCTGAGTAAGAAACCAGTTTTGACACAAGTTGCTCTTCTAGATTTCTCCCAACAGCCTGATGTCAGGTGCCAGATTGTGTGCCCACTTAACCTGGCAGCGAGCCGGTAGAGTCGCCCCATCCCCCAAAGACTTGTCGTCCTCGTCGCCTCTGGCATCTCCAAACCGACGCTGGCATCGCACACTGTTGCCCTGCAGACCGCAGGAGGGGGTTCACGTTACTCCGAGGGGCCGGTAACCTCAGATGGATAATCCCTGGACCTGGTAAACCGGTCTTAAACAAGACCTGTCGTCTAAACTTGGCAACCCTCATTGTGCGTTGATCGGGTGTGCATGTGGGACTCCCCAGGGCAAATCTTTGTCTAGTTTGTTCAGTATTTCCATTTCCATCTGTCAGCTCGTCGGCTCTACCTGCAGAGATGCAAACAAGGCGAAGGAAGATGATAAAGCGTCGCACTTCTTTTTCTTGTCAAAACATCTGCAGCTTGTTAAACCTTTCGGCCTTTCTTACCGACTTTAGGGACTATTTGTATTGTTTCTAAAGACGTATGATCTGTGAAGTCCTCATACTTTAGTTCCTCTACAAAGGGAATCACTGTACGCTCTTTGAAATACTGCCGGAATGTAACTTCAGATGGCTCCTCCAATGTCTCCGGAGATGCTTGTAAACAGACAAACCCAGCAGCCCTGGCAGCTCGTGATGCCACTCCCGCAGCATTTTTGACCTTAGCTGCACCGGCGTCTCAGCCATCAGGCCGAGCCGGATTCTCACACCTACACAACTGTCTCTTTCCTTGACATCTCTCAGAGCTTTGCCAATCTCTGTCTCCCCGCCGCGAGATGCATGCCAGCTTCCAGCTTTTGTTTCTCTCTCCCCGCCTCCCCCTGGTACTGAGGGCACGATTTACAGCGGAAAAATATAGTATATATTTTTCCCCCCATGTTGAGCTGGTGAGTCTGGAATGTGTGTTTGGGCAAGATTTTGCGAGGAGTGTGAAAAAACAACAGAGCTGTAAACACCCGGGGTCCAACCCAGACTGGCTTCTTTGTTCCAGATGTGGAGCAGACACAAACTGTTTGTGCCTCCACAGCCAAGCACTGTCACCTGAAGACACCCTGAGACACCCTGAGACACTGCCACCACTGTCCCGCTGCCTGTCCATCAGCTGGGGTGCGTGTGCGCGCGTGCGCGTGTGCGCGTGCGCGTGTGAATTGGAACCAAATGCGCGCGTGAGCGAGGAAGGTCAGAATAAAATGTATAATTTCGACATTTGCCTGCACATGAAGCCATTTAGATGAGCGGCACCTCCCTCAGGTTGCACAAGAACAGCTTTTCTGCGCATTAAGTAACAGATTCCAGACGGTTCCTCGGATCGATTATCAGTCGGAGTGTAACGGCAGCGGGTGATGTCGCCGTCATCCTCCCGTCTGGCAACGATTATGCCCGTGATGAATTCAAAGCGTGAGCCACAAGACCAGAAACACTCCTGCAGTTCCCACGAAACTGGGTTCACTTCGAGTCACTTTAGTTTCAGGAGATGATGGTGATTGTATTTTGCTTTTTTTCTCATTGAATCATTTGTAATCAATCAGTCTCTTGTCTTTTTTTTCTTTCTACATTTTATTTTCTCCTCCTTTTCATTGCTCCAAAAACGGACAAATGGCTAATAAATCGGGTCTTAAAAATCCGTTTTAATTTAAATTATTCCAGAAAAGTGCAGTTAAGATATTAATAAGCATTTTATGGAAACATGTTGGGCTTCAATGGTGATTTATGCTACTCAGATTTTTACGTTGATATAAATATTTCAGCAGAAAACAGAATAAATGACCAAAAACGAAAAATTTAAAAAATATAAAAAATATTTCTTGTTTATATTTTTTATTCACAATTGCAGACAGAATTAAAAAAAAACTAAATTCATATTGAGAATAATTCAGTTGTATTCTTATTGATAATATTTAGAGTTTAATAAAGATAAATACAGAATAATAAGTCAGAAGTAAATTACTTACATGATAATTTCAACAGCAAGTGAAAAATACAAGGAAATAGCATTTGAGCAAATATTAAAGTAAATATTCTATCTAATGTAAACAAAACATTTGAAATAAGAAATTGATCAAATATGTATAATTCACTACTCAAACTCTTTTATTTTGACTTAACTTTTAACCAAAATCCATTTGAAACTGGGAACATTTTTGCAAATTGGGACATCTTGAATAGATTATATCTTACTCACAATTGGCATCAGAATAGAGAGAAACAGACAGATAAGTGCAAAACATTTTTGCCTCCAGAGTTGAAGGGCCTCACCACAAATAAAACACAATGGTGACGTGGAGAACGAGCAGCTCCTAAAAGATGTGAACCCTCAATAATAGCGTGCAGCTATAGTTCATCTTCATTTTAAAGGTTTTACATAAAATCCTAACCAATAAAACACTTGCAGATATATCAATGTAGCAGACTTAGGCCTTTTTTACATTAATTACACATGATTATTTGCACTAACAGCCCAATAAACTGGTGTATTTGTCCTTTTTTTCAACAGAATTAGTGCGTAAACTTTAAGTCAGATTGTGCCAATACGTCCACGCATGACGCATGTTGCTCATGTAACACCAGTGAACTCTGCAGGCCCTCAGTGGCTGACAGCACAGGCGCAACACGCACATCAACAGCGACGTGGCTGCACTGCAGGAATGAGACGCCGGCCATGCAGATATTAGTGTTCCTGTGTGACGGCGCCTGGGGGAAAGATTTGGCCAATCATCCTTTTGCATCGCTTCTCCTCCTTCTCCTGCTTCTCCTCTGCTTTCCTGAGGCAGAAAACAGTCGCAGACAAAAAAAAAAATGTAAATCCTATTGTTTGCACTGGCTTTGTTTAAGTGAACAGAAAAAAAAAGCAGCTGCTTTGTACAGTTGAAGATGTTCCAGTGGCGTGTGAGCCAATCACGGGACGCTCGCATAAAGTGAGGGAAATGTAAAGGCCTGTCAAACAGGATGATGGTTTCATGTAACAAGAGGGGGAAGCCCTGCATGGAGGTGAGCACACACTGACAACATGATCACAGCCGAGCCGGCGCACATTTCTGCAGCTATGATGAATATATCTGGTTTTCATTTCCAAAAGAGTTTGAAGCTGTTTTCATGTTTCTCACGGCTGGTGTTCTTGAGTTCCAGATCGGATGAGTGATGCGTTCTGGTTGGATAATTGTGTCAAAGCATGCCTCGGCTTCAAAACCATCACCGAGCTGCTGAAATAGGACATATGGCTCTTTATTTGTATCTATTATGTGGTTGAGCTGAGCCTGTGATAATAAATTCTGGCATCCCGCTGGGGCCGTGGATTGTCAGTCTACGGAGGCCTCGGCTCAGGCCCCAGCGTCAGAGGGCAACTTGTAAAACATGACGTGCCAGCGGGGAAGATCACAGCCCGGTCGCTCGGGGAATGTGCTCTCGGTTCGTGCACAAAGAATGCTGTCACTCTGCATCAGAGCTGCGTGATGGACAAACTCGACTGGTGTGCGTGCTTGTGTGTCACTGCGAGAGAGAGAGAGGGAGAGCAAACGGAGAAGACACACCTATGTCAAACACACCTCTTCAGACGTGTGCCCGTGTGCACTGTGTAGGAGCGGAGACGCCAGTGAGTCTGGGCCGCACTCGGGAGTGTGACTGTTTTAAACATCATCCCTTTGCGTGTATACAGAGAGCCCGGCTGAGGACCCATCCCTGTTCTATTACTGCAGGGCTCGCCTTTGTTCTTCACACACAGACATGATACAAGCCTGAAAGAGCCTCCTCACCTTGCCTTCTGTGTCATACACCTCTTGCCCACACCTTTGGCCCCGGCATGGCTTCGACAGATACTCACATCCAGGATGCATTTTATGCATTCAGCTGAGTATCAAAAGAGAGTTGTACGTACAACACCCCCGTAGGCCCGTGTTTGCATGTATGTAAATGTTTATTTGACCTACCCGCTCCCATTGATCTGTCGGAAAGTGTGTCTTCCCTGTGAACTTTTGTACTGATAAGCTCTAAAAGCAACACCTGCTCTCATGAGCTTCTCCGCAAGCCGCCGGTTGCCAAGACTGAACAGCACATTGCCACAATAATCCCAACACCAACAACTTTTCTCTAATGGACACAAGCCACAGCGTTGCGTTCTCTTGTGATTTAATTCCCCGCAGCTGCGAGGCCTCATGTGTGAAGCCTCGTACCCGCAATATGAAGCTGGATTCTCAGCAGCCTTTTTATATTGTGACTGAATTTTTTACCATGATAATAATTTGTGGCTTTGTTCTGGCGGGCTACTTGGCTGTGGCGTGTGTGGGGACCGGGAAGCAGTCCAGCCTCCAGCAAGCCTGTACGGCTACTGGATTTCCCAGTAGTTGCAGACAGGGTAGGACATGACCAAAATGATGGGGTTGGACAGCAAATCAGCACCATGCAACCCACCAAACACTGTTTATAATGTGACCATGCGGTCGGGCCGAGATGAAAGGTGTGAGATGAAATGTAACACATGATGGCTCCATCATTTGATGGAAAACTACACTTCTGATTGAACGTGGAGCCTCAGCACATCCACACTTCCCCCCTGCCAGTGTTTTTTTCTCCACCTGTGGATTTACTCTGGTCGTGATCAAGTCTGAAATATGGAGACAGGGTTGCTCTTTGAGGCTGCGGTCACCGTTCTCTCCAACCCACTGGATCATATGCACCTTGTGACTTCTGCTGACTGCACCACAATCCCACCCTCTCTTGGCAGGTTGGTGCTTCCCCACATTTCCCCCCTGTTCTCATTATGAATCCTGACATTTAGGTAGAAATAACACGAGTGACATGTGAGCTCCGTATTTCTGTTTCATATCAAACAGCAGTCTGACATCTTTCTGGATTCATTCTAACATATTTTATAGCATTCACACATATTGTATATTGATAGCACGGGATTTTCATTAAACTGCATTTGTTCTTGTTATTATTGTCTGTATTATTTTGTATATTCTGATATAATAATAATGTTATCTCGTGTAAATTATCAGCAATTAATTTGCATAATATTAATTAACCGTGATCAGGTTATAAATGTAATCTTGACTAAAATTACAAATTTAAATTGGGTCATTTGTGCAGTTTGCCAAACAAGCAGCCAGCCTGTGTGTAAATAACCTTCTGTGTGGACATAATAAAGTGCTTTATTTGTATACTTGTTTAATTGTAATTTGTTTATTTTTGTGCATGAAACATCTGTAACGGTGATTAGATGAAGAATTGCTTCAAAATTAACGGATATAAATTATTATTATTAATAGTCAAATAATATTATTGAGTATTATCAGAGCCTGCACCAGTTAAATGGGACGTTTTCTTCACCTTTAACCTTAAACTGTTTAATATCCGTCTGATTCAGTAAATAAAACGTCTTAATATGTAACGAATCATTTCACCTTTAAATGATGAGTCAAACAAATTGGAGTTACTTTGGGTAAATTATGGGGAAAGACATTTATTAAACATTTTGTCAGGTCGCATTTTATTTAATTTAAAAAAAAAAGCAGATACTATTATTCTAATAATTTGAGGCTAATTAGCATTTCGTATCTCTGGTAAATAAAGAAAAAGATAAAAGTCATTCTTACATTGACTAAAGGAGGAAAAATATAAATCAAATTAAATGAAAATGTGTCTAAATGAATGCTAGAGATATTAAATAATTACATGTTGTTATAAACTGTTCCTTTATTATTTGTCCTTGTAAAACTTTAAGGAAACTATTACTATAATTATTAGTCAAATGTCATTAAATCCTCTGGAGCCAAGCTGGAATATAAAAATGCTGCTCTCTTGTAATTAGCAGGTATTAAAGAGTTCATTTGATTCTGTGATAAACTGGAGTTTATTTTCCATCTCTGGGCAAATTATCGATTATTTGATAATCTCCAGAAGGAGGTTCCTCCTGTCTGAGGAGCTGCATCCTCAATGCATGTTAATCCCGGTGACAGCCAATCAGAGAGCTCGCAGATGGAGGCAGTGTGCTCGCGGCTCGGCAGGCAGGAGGTGTGTGAACAACCATGCCCGCTCCTCTAATAATGTAAAGAACGAGCGCTTTTGCTTTTATTTTTGCACCCGAAACCAGTTGTGAACACGCGAACTGAGACTTACGACGGCGGGAAGGTGTTTTTCCAGCTCTAAATGTGGATTTGTTCCAGGTTCTCCTCGCTGTCCGACCCAACTCATGAAAGCCTCTGGAGAGCGACGGCTTTATGGGCTCGCGTATTAGCTAATGATGTCTATGGGTCTCCTGCCTGACAGCTTGAATGCCTCAGATCCATCCAAATCCGCCTTCCTAGAGTTTGGACACGGACACCCGGCACACCAGCAGCACTCGCCCGGGCTCCCTCACATCTACCCAGTCCACGGGTTGCACGCGGCCGGGCACTCGCAGCACGAAGGTCCCTTCCCAGCCGGCGCGTCCTATGGCCGCTCGTTGGGCTACGCCTACCCGGGCTCCGTGAACACTCATACCCCGTCCGCGTACTTGCCCTACCAGCACAGCAACCACAGCAGCGGCGGCCTGGCCCACAGCCGATTAGAGCAGACAGGTATGTAAGAAAGTAAAACTGCTGCTTGTTTCATTAGGAGAAGTTGTGATCACGCTCACGCGTAATTACGCAAATGGCGCGCAATTACACTTCACCTGGGGAAAGTTTAAACATCTATTGCATAACGTGTTATAATGTAAGTTTAATTAAGGCATTGGGTGAATGGGTGCTCTGAATATTAAACCCTCGCTTCCAGGAGGGATGATCCCTCTGTACCTCTCAGGTTCTGAAATGACGCCAGACGCTGCGATTCATTTTATTGACCACTATTCTTTGGGTAACTAAGGCCCTTGTAGCCACTGTGTAGCCCAATAACTAGTTTTACGCCCAGTTTACTTTTCATCATGCATTATTTGGTGTTGTGTACATTAAAGATACTCTTTTGAATTGCTCACTAAAAGAATGAAGCTAATTTCAGTTGAACGTATTTCTTAATGTCTGTGTGCTGCTGCGGGAGGAGGAGACCTCCCGTTGTATCCTGTAAACACAATAAAAGCTTTCTTAAAAAGGATTAATAATACAAATTAAATTAAAATATTTATAGCTATGGATTTGATAATACCTCGATTTAAAACGCACAATTCTTTTGTCTCTCGAGCGGTCGGTGTCTCGTGTCTGCAGCTTGTCATGTTCGGCCTCTGACTCGCGGTGTGTCTTTGTGTTGCATCTGAAAAACTGAGCCTGTCATCAGTGTTATTCTGTTGTTTGACACCGTTTGCTCAAAAGGAGCCGGATGAAGGTGAAGAGGTTAACCGTGACCCCCTGCGACTGTTTGTGTTGACCTTCCAGCCTGCAGACGAACACTCACCTCCCGTTCTGCTTCTCTGTCTCTTCCATAAGACCGCGACAAGTCCGCTGCTTTTGAAAACAGGGATATTCGTTTAAATGGCAAGGGGAAGAAGATCCGGAAGCCTCGGACCATCTACTCCAGTCTGCAGCTGCAAGCTCTGCACCAGCGCTTCCAGCAGACCCAGTACCTGGCCCTGCCGGAGCGGGCCGACCTGGCGGCCAAACTGGGGCTCACCCAGACTCAGGTGGGCCTTCAACTGACCTCAGAGCCCCGATTAGTGAAAGGGAATGTGTTGGGTGTTGGATTAGATTTATCCATCGGGTTATAGCTGTTACAAATATTTAGCAATGAGAACCAACCAGCTCCCATTACTGCCAGTGTGTGTTAACGGGATCGTCTATAATCTCTTCTTTAACATTCACATAATTTATTAATCTATCCTAAAGCGGAATGATTAATATCACCATGATGCAGAGGATGCTGTTAGTTCTTATGGTTGAAGAGGATCTGTCCTGTTTGCTCTATGATTAAGGATCACTGCGCTTCTGGAGATCAAATGAAAAACAGATTGTCCTAATTTGTAACTAAAGCCTTTAATGCATGTCTTATTTACTATACTTAATTACGTGGCCATGTTCCCTTTGTCAGGACTGCTCCTTCAAGGGCTCCAGGGCGGTAATTATGATACATATTGAAGGGAAGGGACACCCCTGAAAATGCCCCCCCCCCACTCCCCTCGCATTTTATTGATATATATATATTAAAAAATCTAAATAAATAGGTAAACATCTGCTCTGCTTTACTACTGTCAGGAATAATCAACAGATAATTTAATTTAAATTAATAAATTGCTCAATCAACCATCACCTGTGTGAATTTTAAATATTCTGGAGTGGCAGGAAAACAGATTTAGGGGGGGTTGGGGGTCCCCCGGCAGTGTTTGTACCCCCTCCAATGCTCCGTCCCTGGCTGCGGCCTTGCAGTGCTCCCTGTAAGGAGAGAAGACCGCAGCTTAAAGAAGATAAATACCGTCCTTGTAAGGCTGCAGAATCCGGCCTGTCGTCTGTCTCTGCGCGTTGCCTCATAAAACTATCTGCAATGAAACAAGCCATTAATACCTTTTGATTTATATTTATCTATTTTGATTCTATAATTTATTTATGGGTACGCACGCACGCATACATGCACGTGCATTGAATTAAAGATAATGACAAGAAGAAACAAGAAACTAATCAGACTGTATCCGTAGAAATATTGAGAATGATTATGAAATGGGGGAAAAGGAAGTTTTATCTTGTCCTCCAGCTCGGATGAGGATCAACGTGAATCTTCTTCTTTTTCTCCACTTGAAAATAACCGATTATTGTTGAGTCAGCAGAATAATCAGCTCCCATAAAATATTCAACAAGCTGAGCAGTTTTCATGAATGAAGGTTTCCCTCCCTCTGAATTGATTTTATTTAGGGGTTCTAATAAGATTTATTAATATAATATTGCTGCTCGATGATAATGTTAAATGTTTGTGCCTTTCCCCCCCTTCAGGTGAAGATATGGTTTCAGAACAAGCGCTCCAAGTATAAAAAGATCATGAAGCACGGCAGCGGGTCGGAGGGGGAACATCTCCACAGCACCAGCTCCGTGTCCCCCTGCTCGCCCGGGCTGCCTCAGCTCTGGGAGGTCTCCATGGCCAACAAAGGAGCCCAAATGTACCCAAACAATTACATGAACAGTTTTGGCCACTGGTATCCGAACCACCACCCGCACCAGGACACGATGTCCCGGCAGATGATGTGAGCGGCGGGTCAGGTGCTCGAACCTGTGAACTCTCTGGTTTCCCTGTAGGCATCTTTTTTTCTGTGTTTAACAGAACGTGTCCATATCATATTTGTGTGTATGTGTGTGTGTGTGGATGGATTTTTCTTTCACTGACTGTCTGTCCGGACAAAACATAATTGTACATGTTATTTTGAAGCTTCTGCTGCACCGACTCGAACTCACTGACGTGGATTTAGTGCGCATCTACGTAAAGATGTTTGAATATGAGTCGGCCTCGGTTCATCACGGACGGATCTGTAGCTGCGAGCTCCAACGATGCCACGGAAATAAATAGCTGTTGGATTTAATTCTTGTGTCACTTGATTGTTCATATTGGTGCGTTCGGGATCGAATATTTTGTCTATATATAAATGTTCATAAATGTGCATCAGGACTCCCGCGCTTAAATATGCTTGCATTTTAAAAGCCATTTTGGATAAAACATTTTGATTTAATACTGATTCAATGAGTTGGACCCGACAGGAGAATAGAAACACTGCGGGGAAGGTGACGCGCCGGGTGCCACTTTTACGCACTGCGGTTGTCTTCGGTGTGTGACTTTTACACACTGGACAAAAGTAAGATGACTATCTTTCTAGTCTTAGTAACAACAAGAAGACAATTTCAAAAACAAACAACATATTTCATATAGAGGTCATATTTTGAAAATTGAAGTTTATGTTTTATTTTGAAAGTATAGTGCTGCTTCAAACAGAGAAAGTCTCGCCGTGAGTCGATGAGACAACAGCATTTAAAAATAAATCTTCCTTCACTTTTCTTCTGTAGTGAGCTCAGACAGAAAGCTCGCTGCGTGTCACAGGAAGATGATAAATGCTTGTGCTCTCCGTCCAATAAACTGTGGCTGATTTAAAAGTCGTTTGATTTTTGCGCATTCCGGGTCCAACACTGTCCAAACACAGAGGACGTGTTATTTATATCCTCGCGAGCCAGAGCTGATGCTCATGACTCAGAAATTCGGATGATCTCTGATTAATGAAGCGGAATGCTGCATTAAAGAAACATTCAATGGCTTCTTTTATCTCTTTCCTTCATCACCAGGCTGTGTTGGCTGTCTGGCAAACATTAGTCTGATGCTGCAAACCACATGCAGGTTTCATGCAACACCATCTCTTATTGCTCAATATTAGACTCCATTTATAGATTATTAATTGCTTATATTTATATTACAGGTGTCCTTTTGCTTCAGCAAATACTTCACAATATTAATACCAGCAAAATAAAGCTAGTTTTAACTGTACACACAAATAGTTATTGCAAAAATTAAAAAATATTTTGGAGGTTTCCACATATTATAGGCTTTACTGCAAACAGAAATAACATGCTGCGAGCTGCTGCATCATCAAGCTCTCAGTCACACACACTCCTGCCTTACCTGAGAGCTGCAGTCTTCCCAGGACAAGGCGGTGGTGCAACCCTGAAGAACAAACCCACAACAGGGCCGCACATTTCTACTCCTCCAAGCTGAATTTTCTTCTTCGAGGAGCATTGTGCTTCATTTTACATCTTCTTTATATATACACCCTCATGCCCTCTCCTCACTCCGGATGATTGTGTGCCGGCCGGGGGAAAGAAGAGCATTGCTGAACCGAGTGACGGGGCATCAGGGAAAATTATAGGCAATTTCACATCTCCAGATTAGAATAATGGCTTGTGGAGTTGGACAGACGCAGTTGGACCTTTCAAACAGCACCAATTATCATGCAGGCAGATTGAAGGGAGAGTGAAAAGGTTTGTTTTGAAAGAGGAGGGGATGGAAGGTTGGAAGATGGGCTGAGGGGTAGAGATGAAGGCAGTCTGACTGTATCAATGCCGAGGATGGTTGAGGTTATCAAACACAAGGTGCATCGTGGGTTTGAATAGGATATAAATACAAGGGCAAATGGAAAATGGCAAGTTTCTGGTGGTGATTATTGTGATTAACTTGAGTGATCTGACATCTTGGGTAATTGTGAGCAGCTTCCCCGTTAGAGAGGATGAGTTTGTGATCATCCGAAGGAAGGCTCGGCTTATCTCGGGGCAGCACGAACACTTCTTGAGGGATTAAAATGGAATACAGTGTGGCAGGCCGAGAGGCAGGAGAACACACACAACGGTGTTTCCATTCCTTCAGAGGACATTACATTGACCTACGTTCACTTCCTGGAGACTTACCATAACCATAATTACTACTTGCTCCAACCTAACCTTAAACCAACCTAAAATTTCATGATTTATGATGCTTCTTGTCGCCAAAAGGAAGGCGGGTCGCCAGAAGTGTATCAGATTCAACTCATATGAGTTATACTTGGCTCTGACGCACACACTCACTCACTGAGAAAAGATTTAGAAGATTGGAAGATCAGGCTCATCGACACAAGCAATGTGAGAATGTGGAGGACATAGAAACTGACATGTAACTCAATGTTATAAAATGTTGTGAGTTTTCTTGTGTTGATGTCCTGAGGCCACATTTCAGATGGTCAAGGTGACCTCACGCTGGAGAAGCACCGAGGTCTTCCATCAGGTAGGTCTTTAACAGGTTGTGGTGCCCGGCCCAGAGGTCAGCCAGGGTTCACCGGTCCACAGCTGTCCGAGATGCCTTCCTCCCTTCATTTCATCTGCAATTCCAGCAAAACGGAGGGACTGAGTGATCCCCGTGCAGCCGAGGACCGGCCCAGGCCTGGACTGTGTTGGACAGCTGCTGGAAGTCTTTCCGTGGCAACATTTGTCTTGACCGAGGAGCTCTCGACCTCCATCTCAACCCATATCGCTGCACCCCAGAGACAAGTGCTGACACTTCCCTGCTGACTGCTGAAGGAGGGTAGGGGAAGGCCAGAGCTTATGGTGGCCTGAGCACCGGCTCTATTTATGGTGATGTGATGCTTCACCATGCAGGATCACATTCAAGTTCAATAGTTCGCCTCCATCTCGATGGCTACTTACACTTGTCAATGTTTGGAGATAACATATATGGACACGTTTAACCGCCCACACACAAGCCCGTAGCTGACACACGTTTGTCCTCGGCACAAATGTTTCCCCTGACAACCGCAGCCGAGGGCCACACATGCTGAGGGAGCCACCACGGGGGGATCATATGGGCTCTTGATGAGATGTCACTGATATCAGAAGGCAATAGTAATCACGCTGCTTCTGTCATATCAGCAAGTTAGAGCGAAGTGCACTGACATGACGACTGATGCCGTAGACAACTGGTGTTGAGTTCGGGGAAGGAAAACAAGACGGAGACATTAGTGGAGCCGGATCAGTAACTTTGACACATTTTAGTTTTGTGTCGAGTGATGAAAGAATGTGTTTGACGTTTGGTTGATATGTGGAAATGACTTTTTGGACTACATCAGTGGCAGAGCATCGCCTGGTCGACATGGTTTAGGGGGGTCTACAGAATCTGTCCGGACTCCCCATGCCCTTATTTGTTTGTTTCATTCAGTACCAACATCAACAACAGTCGATCAGGCCTGTAAGCAGGTCTAATCAACTTCCAGGTAACTCAGCTGTGACAGATAACAGGAGTGATGGTTGATTTATTAGTAATGTGTTGAGTTCAGTTAAGATTATGATTATATTTGGTAATGATTAGACAGCAGTGTGCGGCTGCTTGTCAAGCACGTTATCAGTATGTGATATAGTAATATTGGAGGGGGCTGGTAATCCCTTCCAATGTGTGATTACGGGTCCGGATTAAAGATGTGACACAGAAAATCTTTATGATAAATGTAGATGTTGGCCCAAATATTAATTTATTATAAATAGAAGCGTTGAGCTGTCGTTATGTCAACATCTAATCTAATTAATCCTAAAATTAAATCTAATAATTTCAGAATAAAAGTTTTGATCAACTAAATTAAACTACTATAAATCATTTAATTTATGTTTTTTATTTTCAATTTATATTTTGCAACTACTTGGTTTAGGTTTAACATCTTGAAATCTATGTATTCCTCTTGGGGTTGTAATATTCAGAGATCACTGTGGTCCATGTGGATCTGATTGCCTTAAATGCTTTTTTCTCCATTGTGCATTTTTTTTCAATGCAGCAATTTAATAATCCATGTGTGCAGCCACGCTTGTCAAGTATTAATTATTAGCACACACACACACACACACACACACACACACACACACACACACACATACATGCAAAGTGCTGAATTCTCTGTTGTTATCTGGCAACAGAGAAGCAATAAAACCGAGTGACTCCAACATGTCTGCTGGTCCGTCGCCTCCTGCTGCAGCTCCAACACAGAGTCCGTTCATCCACCGGACTGGGGACACTTCCTTCACTACGGAGGACAAAACGGATCTTTTCCTGTTAGTTAGATTGTGATATAAAAAGCGAAATCAAGCACCAATGAATGTAATTATAATGTGCAGCTCTTCAACTTCCCTGTCAGGTCGAACAGATATTATTAAGTCGGGTGACTCAACATTAATAATTAACAAGCAGTTTTTGCAGACTCAGCTAGAATCCTGGATAAACCTGCTGCCAATGCAATAATAAAAGGAGCTGAAAGTTTCCTTCAGGAGTGATTTACATGTTTTATTTCACTAAAATAATCCCTGCACCGATTAATTTAATCTAAGTTGCTCGATCTTCATGTTATTTATCTGAAAAAAGGCGGCAGGACTTGGAGTGTTGTTAAAGGGTCTTCACACACAACATGCATTTAACATCTTTATTCAATTGACAGGAAGGCAACGAGTGAACTAATTACATGAATATAAAATTGGAAGCACCGCAGTGCTTCAAACAAAAACAATGATGCTAGTGGTTCTGTATATAAACACATATTTACAGCCTTCGACGTTTTGTACAAATCCATATAAATATGACCTGAGTTGTTTGACGGGCTTTCTAAAAAAATAAAAATAAAAAAACCCCACATGCATTATTTGAATGTAGCGTGGATCAACTTGTCAATATTCTGCTTGTGGTTACTTGTTTTAAAAAAAAAAAAAAACGTTGCATATTCGTTTACAAAAGAAGGTAAGGAAATACAACAGAGGAGATAAATAATTTAAAAAACCACGCCAGATGTCCTTTAAATACGCTGTCACAAGTGATCAAAAATCCCTTATGTGCTTTGTGAATGGAAAAAAAACCCAGTTCCAAAGGTAACGTGTCTACTTCAGGTCTGCTCCCGGTCCAGTTCGCTCGGCAGAGTCTTTGTGGAGAGACCTCGCTTGAAAAAATAACCCTGGGTCTTGAGTCCTGGTTAATAAACAGCTCCCACGCTCTGCTGCGGGACTGGGTGGTGCACGGTGCCCGGGTGCTGTAGGTGCGATCCCTGCTGGTACCAGTGGTTGTTATAATCGTCCAGGTATGGTGGCGACGAGCGCTGCGTCGGCTGTGGGACCTGAGGTCTGCTGATCGGTGTGTTCTGAGGGGTGCTGTTCTCCCACACGGTCGGGGAGGGTGGGGAGTTACAGGCCATGGAGTCGCTGGCGTTTGGACTGTGCTCCAGTGGAACCTCGCCGTTCTTGTACAGCTTCTTGAACTTGGACCTCCGGTTCTGGAACCAGATCTTGACCTGAGAGAGCAAGTTTGTAAGCATTATTTTTTTGAGCATGAGAGGAAGAAATGCCATTCTACAGGATACGTAAACGTTAAATGTTTGAAGGGATATCAATTCACATAGCAAAGCTCTGTTTTGCAGTGTTGTTGTGCGTAATTACGCACGAGTGGATTATTTTAATGCAAATAGTTGCCCATAGTGGAAGGTACTGATTCTAGTGACTCTAAATCTTTAACAGAATTCCAAAAGGATTAAATTGTGTGAGGCATCTTACCTGTGTCTGGGTCAGGCCGAGCTGAGCTGCAAGCTCCGCTCTCTCGGGTAGCGCGAGGTACTGCGCCTTCTGGAAGCGCCTCTGCAGAGCAGCGAGCTGGTAGCTGGAGTAGATTGTCCTCGGCTTGCGGATCTTTTTTGGTTTTCCATTCACCATGCGGACCTCGGGTTCTGGCTCTTCTTTAACTATAAAAAAAAAATACAAGGAGATAAACAAAAATGTGAGTCACATTTGAATAGAAGTTGTAGCAAACAGGAAATATAAAACAGTGATAAGATGGATCAGAAGGGAATTCTGGTAACAATGAAACAAAATGAAAATGTCATATTCAAGTATAATTTGTCAAAAACTAAAAAGTAAAAAAAAAATAAACACTTCATTTTTTGTCTTTGAAATATCCAATTTTCTCAAGTCAATTGCAGCAGATTAAAACGTGACGGTGTTAATATTATCATGATTGAGCAAACAATCATTGTTTTATTGCCAGCTGTTAATGGCTGGCTCGAGTCCAGACAGGCTGTTAATACTTGGTATTAACACCAGGCAGCAGGCTACCACTGACCAAATGTTGTTCTTTAGCTGTAAATCGAAAATGAAAATATAAACTGGCCAGTCTGTAACATCCTTTAACACGTGGACACATGAAGACTCACTTCATAAATACTTTTTGTCATTTCTTATGACACAAGTGATTTACAAAAAAACTCCAAGGAGAAAAATGAAATAGAACAACAGAATAAACTCGTGTTACAGAGCAACTTTTCAGATGCACTCAGGGCTCTTTGGACAGAGTAAAGATTCCAACAACCGCCTACCTGAGCTGGGGGGGGAGGCCTGGAGGTGATCTCTGTTGTAATGTCCGTACTGTCTGTAGCTATTTGTGTAGGGATATTCAGATTTGGTGGTGTAAACTCCAGCAGCTCCCATTCCGTTCAGATTAAACTGCTGATGGTAGGAGTTCATAGGCTGTCCGTACGGCTGACCCTGATAGTATTCGTGGTGGCCGTGGGCCGTCTGTCCGCTGTAGTAGCCCATGTCCGTCACGGAGGACTCGGGGAGAGTCGGAGAGTCCTTAGAGTTCGGGTGGCAACTCATAGATCCCGGAAGATCAGTCAAAATACCCGCAATCTTCTTCTCGTAGATCTGTCCGGCACTCATGGTGGAATCAGCCCTCCAGATTATAGAAAGTCCACCAGTGAGTTATTTTGTGCGCAGAGGGAAAAAATGCACTAAAGAGCTGCTGATCTCTTTAAACGCGTCTTTGTAGAGCCTGTAGTCCACTTAAACTCTTCCAGCTGCAGAAACTTGGTTGTGGCATGGCTTAGCTCCTGTGACACAAAGTTATAGAGAGCTGGGCTGGATGCTTCCCTCTCATTGGCTCCAGTGGTCTCCCCCTCTTGCGCTCCAGGCGAAGCCGCGGTGAAACCCAGCCTTCAGCCTATTGCACGCATACCTCCATGACCTCAGTTATCGCCTCACATTTGCATTTACCTGTTCAGTGTGAGAACACGCAGCTCCACATATGGCAGTATTTTCTCTCACAAAAGGGAAAAACTTGTCTAGATCATTTCAAGTTCAGCAGCCGACTTCACGCTGCTCCGCCAGCACCAAGACGTCAACAAACAATAGTAAAGCCCAGCTTGTATGAAGCCTAATCCTGCAGTCAGAACGTCTCCTAATGTTTTTATGCAATGTTTTCTTAACAGTGCCTAGAGATCACACTTTATTCAGCCTGCTGAAAGGCTGCCAGCCTGCCTCCCACAGGCTCCTATTGTCATTCAAAGCTGTCGCGGACAGTGAACTTTAACTAAAAGAGATAGAAGCGATAGGTAAAGGACCCGTTCAACTGATGCTGCCTGCGGGTAAATTCCTCCACAAAGTCTGTGTTCTGTGTGTGAGTGTGTCTACATGCAAATCCGACCACTGCTGTTCAAAATGACTGCAGTGAATTCGAAGAGGAATATTTCTTTCATGAGAAATAGGCGCCTTGAATTCAGATCTATTGTCAATTTTCTCATTTTAAAGCGGCACATTTTCCTTAACTTGAAATTGCGGTGCACAGCGCCCCCTGCTGCATTCAATGAACGTACCTGTAGTTCTCTGCCTGCAATATAGACACAATGCAGCTTGTATTAGTGTGTAAGGTGTTTAAGTTGTATGTCACCGACTCTCGCGTTTTCAAACTTACACCAACACTCTTATCTCATGTTTTAAAGTCTCCTCTACCTCTGATATCCCCTGTGAAGTCTTTGTAACTCTCATTAGTGATGAACTATCGCCCTCTTTTGGTGTGTCGCGGAACTGCTTTTAAATTTTAAAGAGTCAGTTCACCCAAATCTCCAACATATCATACTGCAAGAGACAAATGGAACCTTAATATTGACATAAATTAAAATTCCTAGAGAAAAAAAAAGACTCACTTTTACTAATCATAGAACCATATTTGATTATTTGTCAGAGAAGTGAATACATGTAATCTTAAGATTTTGTTTTCAATGTAAATAATCATACTTACTTAATTCAGGAAACCTTTTCATTAAGTGTTTCTACAAACACATAACCTGGCTGCATATTAAAGCATGTCTGAGAGTTCAAGCCTCGAGTTTCACTCTCAACACCAGAGATGACTTGACACCTGAAAAATGAGGAACCAGATTCTCCCTCTGAGGTCATGAGGTCAACGTCCAGGTCTCAATATACATTTGATTGAACTACAGCAACGGTTTCACTCACTCAAATTCAATGTGTTGTAACTCACAGCATTTAACATTGCACTTTACTAGAGGTTATTAAATATCTATCATTCAGTAACATTGTCCTCCAGTCATGTTGCTTCCATTGTGTAATGGTCATGATGTTGTAGTATGTAAGACATCCAGTAGAGGGCGTATGTGTCTAACCATCAGTGGGGGACAGACAGGGTTGGAGAGGTGGATAGATTAGAGTTCAGAGGTTAAAATGTGTTGAAGTTTTAAAGATCATGAATTAAATACAAAATATCAGAGTGTCACCAACAAGACTAAACTGAAGAGTCTTTCCTCCTGCAGCCTGTAGAGACGTTATCAATATAGCTATTGTTCTGTACAGTAAAGATGTTTGTTCAGCCTCTGCTCTTATCAGACTGATACAACTTCTATATCAGAGGACGTGTTCTCTATCTATGTGTGAAGACCTGTCCTACACACGGTCAGATGAATGTTCAACACTTCTCGTGAGGCCACCAATCAAAACCTCACAACACAGAAACACGAGACGGCTTTCGGAAGATGTTTTGTACTTCTCTAACACAGTGTGTAAAACTGGAGCAGCTGGCTCGGTTCCAACACAGAACAAAAGCTCAGACCTTGCACAGCAAAAAAAAAAAAGGAGATAATTAGAGCCTAACTAGGGTTTGGTCTGATTGCTTCCTAGGTAAAAATAAAAGCCTTATCTTTTGAACTGTACATTACAAATGATCATATTATTGTTCTTTAAACTTCTCCTATAATCACGGGAGTTATCAGCCTGATTAAAGGAGCCTCCTCAGGGCTGAAACCAGCAACATTAATGGCAGTGACCCTCAGACATGAGAACCAGAGACAAAACCGTTTTCACAGGACCTTGAATGATAAAAGATACAGTTGGCAAAAAATTCCTTTGAAGCACAAGATGTACCAGCTGCAGTATCTCTGCTCCGAGCTGGTTCATCGTTGTACTTCAAAACACCAGCGGTCCAGTGAGAACTTTCTAAAAGCATGACATCATCTACAGTGCAGTAATGTACATATTCTCCTGTATGCACACACCTACTCTGCAGAGGATGTTTAGGTTTTGTAATTAAGGACAGTGACAACACAGAAGCAAACTCCCTGCTGCTTCCTACACCCCCGCAAACATCAGCACCCATCGACAACTTCAGGGAACTCCCTCTGATAATGAAGCACCACTGGCTAATTTGCGATGATGTGATTGAACGGCCGCCTCGCTCAGGGAGTCGGGGCCCTTTCAAGAGCGGGAGACGTGGAAGTCTATTTACTGCTAACTTTCTCTCTCTCTCTCTCTCCCCTGCACTCCCTCCTTCTTCGTCCCTGATTAGAGATGAAAAGAAATTCAAGGACTTTGAGCCATCTGTGCCGTGTGTGCAGACGGGGGGGAATCACCTGATGTTTACCTCCACTCCTTTAATAAGTGAACGCTGGCAGAAATGGGATTGTCAGGCTTGTTTTCCAAATATTTCCAGATATCTGTTAGGAACATTAACTGCAAAATGAATGATGCAAACACTGTATCAACCATAGTGGTAATATTATACAGAGGGACTGAAGTTGTGGGCCTCCCCTGAAGCCGGCCTGCTGCTCAGTGTTCACATCCCTCCTAACTAAAAATACTTCACTGGAACGTTGCATTGGATCATTGCAGCATCCCGGCGGTATTGTCGTTTGGCTCAAAGCTACACATCACTACGGCTCCCAGCTGTTGTCTCGACACGATTCTGTGGAGAGTTGCTGTATATGTGAGTGTTGAAGGGGACCAGAGGAAAGAACCCAGGTAAGACCTTGGTAATGGGCTCCCAGGGGTGCACAGCTGCCAGAGGAGTCCAAAAAAAGCTAATGGAAGACACATGTGTACAGATGTTAAAGGGCATGCCCTTTTCCCCAAACACACACACATGCACATAAACATATCCAAGACACCTTCTGAAGCTAAATGCTCCCCGACAGGGCTGCTTCCACCCACACTGCTCCCCTGTGACCCGGAGGACAGAGTCGGCCCGCTGCTATTGGCCATCTGCTGCCTCTAATAGCTCACTAATGACACTCGTCTATCTGCAGGCACGCTGGACAGCTAACACACTGTGTTGTCCTACATGCACGACCTCCCTCACACACCGTCACATGTGCAAGTCGTCTTCAATACTAATGTGGACGTCTCTTTCTTTTTCAAGGCTGTGATGAACTTATGTACGTCTGTGATGAAAGGATGTAAACAAACAGCCTGCTGGATGGAGACAACAGGTCTCTGACCTGGACAGCTTTCATCCCCAATCAACGCTTGCAACAGTGCGCTGCACTAATTGAGACGTCCGGTCCAACTATGCTGCGAGTCGTCCCAGTGAGACAATGGCGGCCTGACACAACCCCACATACACAAAAATGTGGGGTTGCAAAATAAGAAGACTAAAACGGTTTGAATGTGTCGACTGTAGCGCCGTCACACATGATTCACAGACGAGTCCTCTCCATGTTTTCCACTCAGCTGGCACAAGTACCCGACACTGCACAAGTGTCCCCCGTCCTGGCAACACCAGCCTCACTGACAAGAATGCGTCTATTCTGTGCCTCCACTTTGCCAAGAGTGGATGAGCGAGAGCGGCCTGTAGAAACAGCTGTTCAGTGAGCGATCAAAAGAGAGAGAGAGCCTTCTTTGATTACTACCTCTTTGTCCGCCCGCCACTCAAACCTTCATGTTCACCAGGCCACTTTCTGAAGGTGCAAACCAAGAGAATACACGACTGAAGAGCCTGGAAAGAGGATACACTTGAATCTATTTTGTATTTTATAATCAAATCATCACGTCCCCCTGATATTAATTCACACTGTAATATCTGCAGATGTCTGATTCTCCCACGGCTCCCTCCTCTTCACTATCCCACAGTTCATCCTGACCCCTCACCCCCTCTGTTACCATCTCTTCTGGGGATTATCACTGGAGCAGTGTAGCCTTGGTAACAGTTACCCACGTCTTGATATTGCCTCTCCCAGGATCCGAGCAGGAAGCTCCACCCTGATCCGAGCATGTTTCCTTTGGCTCCGACTAGAAAGGCACGAAGGACTAGACGACTCCGCTGCCTCAACACGTATCTGCTGATTATCTTTAATGCACCTGCCGGCTGGACGACACAAGTCTTCATCATTGCATGTTATAGAGGACACAACAGTGTCTCCAGAGAGTGTTGTTACTTTTTTAAGAAGAAGACAATGGATCCCTTTAATAGACTTATCATTCATATTCAGAGTTCTAAGACATTTAAAGCAGTTTCATACTAAATAACTGACTTGAAATGGCAGATATAAAAGGCCCAGACATCCAGTCCTCCTGTACCTTTGCCTGTAGATCTTTTAAGGAAAATCACAGCAAGGTCTTGTGTAAGACTTCCACCTAGTTATTTGGTGGGCTTGTTAACACAGCGTAGACAGCACTCATTTCTCCAGGCGTGCCTGAGCACGGCAGACGTTGGGAGTTCCCGCTCTGCCTCCCTTTTCTCTCTCGGCTTACCTAAACTCCTCCGTGGTTTGTCATCTCTACCTTATAAACTGGCAGGTGAATCAGACGTGGCAGTGAGTCAGTCGGTTTATTGGATAAAACAGAAGGTCAGAACTCTGAACAGCGTTGCATCTGACTGTGTGTAAGTTTCTGACTATACATTTGGACCCAGCAGGTCAGAACCCCTCCTACCGTCACCTCCTTGTCTCCTGTCGAAGCTTTTGTACCAGATCTTGTGTCCTCAGGGCAGTAAAAGGCTTGTTCAGGGAAAAGAAAAGGAATGTAGAGAGTCTGCTGTCTGGAGCAGTGATTGAATGCTCGGGGCGGCAGTACCCATGGGGCAGGGCTGTAGTTGAAATAATCAATGTTAAGATCCGAATATTAATATAAATTAGAAGATGAGTGGTGAGGTTGATGAATGATGAAACTCTCTCAGTACATTCATGGATTCATTATAAAATTAAAGCTTTGATTGTGCATGCTTACATTAAAACTACAACTACCTTTGGCCTTTATTATCTCAGGTGTAAACTGGAGGCTCGTACCACCCACAGTGTGAGCGGCAGACCCCCCCAGGAAGGCCTCTCCGTGTTTGGATTGCTGCTGAGTCCCTGCCAGTGTCCCCATGCTAATGAATGAACATTTAATGATCTGAGAGGGCCATTCAATCGAGTGGAAAACGTGCAGGTCTGTAGTATCTCTCTCTCCTCTCTCTCTCTCTCTCTCTCTCTCTCTCTCTCTCTCTCTCTCTCTCTCCCCCCCCCCCCCTTCTTTCTTTTCATTCCTTGTGTGCTCCCTGAAAGATCATTGCCCATAGCAGTCTGGCTGTGAGAATAATCTCTCTCACACACGGTTATCTGTGATGTG
>CAAKHC010018929.1:0-13966 GCA_901007825.1 Macroramphosus scolopax
ACGCATGCTCACACATGCACGTTCACACACACGCTCACACACGCTCACACACACACACGCTCACACATGCACGTTCACACACACACAGACTCAAACTGTATTTCTCACTGTTCACAGCGAGGCCGTCAACGTTCCCATGATCCCACTGGGCCTGAAGGAAACCAAAGAGGTGGACTTCAGAGTCTCCATCCAGGTGAAGCAGCTTCACTCTGTCAGCATCTCTTTTGTTCTTCGGAGTAAAAGATGATTTAAACAAAGACAAGATTAAAGACCAGTTTTTACATCTTAGCCTCCAAACTGGAGACAAAACAGTAAATCTAATCTTAATAGAACTTGTTTGGTTTGTTTCTTCTTTTCTTGAAAGTGACAGAATGGGACTAGTGGATGTTAAAAAATCAGGGATGTAATGACCCCGTGTGCCAGCAGAGGGCACTCAAGCTCACCAGAGCCACTCATGTTGCTTTAACATTTCATCCCAGCTGTTTATTAATCCTCCAGATGACAGGTTCAGTAGTTGATCCATCACATGATCAACGTGTAGTTTAGTGATTCATCATCACGTGTACCTCCTCACAGGACTTCATCTGCGAGCACTACGGTGAGGACGGCGCTGTCTACGACAGCGAGATCAAGGAGCTGATGGAGCTCAGACAGGTGAATAAACACACCTGTTATTTATCACATTCGCTCAGGATGTGAACATGAACACGTAACTGAGGATTGAAACAGCAATCTGACTTCAATTCAAAGATTGACCGACAGATATTAAAGAGCCAATCAGTAACAGTTCCTGTTTGTGAGTGTTGTGGTGAAACTTGTTTATATTTATTATAATGAAACGTCCATCGACTTGTTTGACTTTAAATCTTTATTTATCTGAACTTTGTCGTCTATCTTGGGGACGTCAGACGTTTACATTGTGTTGTTGTTGTTGTCGTTGTTGTGCAGGCCATGCGCACCCCGAGCCGTAACCAGACCGGCTTGGAGTTACTGATGGAGTACTACAACCAGCTGTACTACCTGGATCAGCGCTTCTTCCCCCCCCACAGAAACCTGGGTGTGCACTTCCACTGGTAGGAGGGAAACATTTCCGTTCCCAAAGATGAACTCTTGTTAAAGTGTCTAAATAAAAAGTATTTGAATGGGAGCAGTATTTCCTGATGCGTTGGCGACAGCGTGTCCTTTCTCCTGCTGCAGCCTTGACGGTGTCCCATCTCTGTCTCCCAGGTACGACTCGCTGACCGGCGTACCGTCCAGTCAGCGTGCGTTGGCCTTCGAGAAGGGAAGCGTGCTGTTCAACATTGGCGCTCTGTACACGCAGATCGGAGCCCGGCAGGATCGTTCGGCAGCAGCCGGCATCGACCGAGCTGTGGACGCCTTTCAGAGGGCCGCAGGTAGCGAACACATCTCACACACCTGATGACTTCACATCAGAGCTTTAAGTCAAGTCCACTTGATTCATTCCGCCCAACAGAGCTGATGGAATATAACTGACACATTTGTCTTTCTCTGCTCAGGTGCATTTAATTACCTGAAAGAGAATTTCTCCAACGCTCCCAGTCTGGACATGAGCGGCCTGTCCCTCTGCATGCTGGTACGCCTGATGGTGGCCCAGGTGCAGGAGTGTGTGTTTGAGCGCGTCACGCTCACCACGCAGGACGCACGCTTCGCTTCCCAACTCCGCCTGGCACAAGAGGCGGCGCGGGTGAGTGGGTGCACGTCTCGCGGAGCGATGTTACAGTGGCTTTGTGATTCTCATTCTGCACGTGTGTGCTGCAGGTGTCCGACGTCTACCTGTTGGTGCAGCAGACCATGTCGCAGCCGCTGATGAAGGACTATGTGCCGTTCTCTTGGGCGTCAATGGTGCAGGTTAAGTCGGAGCACTTCCGCGCTCTCTCTCACTACTACGCTGCGGTTGCACTCTGTGAACACTCGTGTAAGTGCACCAACTCTCTCCATTATTCAGGGGAGGTATAATTTGTTGCTGTTGTTAAGAGTCAGTCTATATATGAAAAACTGGACAAATGCTTACCTGGTTTGTCTTGTTCTTCAGTGTCTGAGGAGGAAGGCGACCGTGACGAAGAAGCAGAGGAGGCCTTCCTCCAGTTCTACGTCGGCACTCCTGCAGGTCCGCCGCTCAACCAGGTTCTACAAGACCCAGAAACACGGCGAAGGTTTGGTGAGTTTACCGAGGCAGTGACGTCACCAGACCGTCAGCTTCATGTAATCTAACCCTCTGATGACCAGCAGACGAAGAGGAAGCTGTCGGTCCGACACCAAAACAGCTTCCAGAACAGATTCTACGAGGCAGAACTTGTTCGTGTGCACATAATTAGAAAGATGTAGACGTGCGGAAAGAAAGATTTATTATGTCTGCTTCAAACTGCATTCATTTAATAATTAGAGGAGTATTTATACTTTAAACTGCTGTAAAGAGTTTAACCACATCATGACCCGGTGACTTCAGACTGCTTTAATGTTATAATTCATGACAAAGTCTCTTCTAAAGTGGATGATCTTTGCTTCGTGAAGGTAAAGCTCACCTGCGGCGTGCGGTGATCCGACACGAGGAGGCCCTACGTGTCCACAGTCTGTGTAAGATCCTGAGGAAGATGGACATTCTGCAGGACGTGCTGTCACTCACTCACAAACGCTCCCTGGAAAAATACTCCGAGCTGGACCGAGAGGACGACTTCGATGAGACGGCAGAGGCTCCGGAGATTCAGTGTGAGCCTCCGCTTATGTTACAGCAGCATCGTCATCATCAGCAGACAGCGAGCCGTATTAATGTGATTGCTTTACATTCGTGGTTTCACAGCTCAAACTCATCAGAAACCAGACATCACTCCGACCAACTTCTCCACAGTTCAAGTTACAGACATCTTCCAGAGACTGGTGAGTGATGAAACGTCCTGCTGGTTTGTTCTGCAACTGAAGTTGACCTTGTTGACCCTGTCGTCCTCGTGCTACAGGGGCCCCTGTCCGTGTTCTGTGCTCGTGCCCGCTGGGGCCCGGTGCGTCTGATCTGTTTGCAGAGGAGAGAGGGTGGACTGGGCCTCACGCTCAGGGGAGACTCCCCCGTCCTGGTGGCCGGAGTGGTGCCTGGAGGCTGCGCGGCGGTGAGACCAAACTCTCCAACCTCAGATCTGCATCAGTTACATTAAATGGATCATTAGAGCTCCGATTGATTGGCCATCTGGATATCAACTGGTCAAATCACACTGCACTTATTAAACACAACACGACGAGCTGAATCCAAAATTTAATCTGCTCATGTTTCATATTATTTCATCATCTTAATGATCATCAACAAACAACACAAACTTGTATAAAAGCTTCTATAAAACAACGATGCGGCAGAAGTTCCTGGAGGTCGACAACAACTCTGTGGGTGTGTGTGTGTGTGTGTAGGAGGCGGGCCTGAGGGAGGGAGACTACATCGTGGCGGTGGATGGACGGGACTGTAAATGGGCAAAACACGGTGAAGTGGTGAACATGCTGAAGAGCTGCAGCGACAAAGGGGCGGAGCTCAGTGTGGTCACGTTACACTCACATGACACACAGGTAAGTTGGTGCGTGTGCATGTGCGTGTGCGTGTGTGTGTGTGTGTTCTCACCTGAGCAGTGATCACCACCTCCGTGTGTGTCAGCAGGTGGAGAGGAGGGCCATCATGCTGTCTCACAGTAGTGATAAAGAAAACGCGCGGCAGCGCATTCTGGGCGGAGCTAAGGGACAGAGCTCCGCCTCCTTGCTTAATTGGAACCGTAAGAAGAAGAGGGAAGGCAGCGGGGTCACTAAGAGACTGGGAAACACTTTCAGCTTGTCTTTCGGGAGCATCCGAGACGCTGAGGCCTTGTACTGAGACAAGACTGCGGAGGAAGCACTCAGGGAGTTGCAGCATGGTACGATGAGGGCAACGTGTTGAGCGGCATGACGGTACACCAGAGTACCGTTACAATACCGTCAATAATACAGATGCTACTCTTTCTATTCAACTGATGGAGGTGGATTGTAGTGCACAGCAGCGACCATCAGTGGTCAGTCTCTCCTGGTGCAACAGGCAGTCGAGCTGAGACAGATGGCTGCGACAAGATGTGGGATTAGAGAAGAAGATAAATGCCCATGTGGGGGAGTATTGTGACATAGTCCCAATCATAAAGGTGAGCCAGCGAAAAAAGTCGCGTGGACCGTCTGCTCAAGGATGTTGGGAAACGTCAAACCTCCGTTCTCACCTTGAAGTGCTTCACCCATCCGCTGCTGCAAACCGCCGCAGGGCCTCACGTCTCCACCATGAAAGCTCCTGATGTTAGATGATGTATCGACTATAGAGTAACTCGTGCACAAATCATTTACGACACAAAATCCACTTGGTACCATTTGTCTTATGTCTGACTTATAATAACTCCCAACAGTGGAAGCACTAATGATCTGTTCACATCTGTTTGTACTAACATATGTGGATGTTGAACTTATGCCTCAGATGATGGCAGCAGGTCTCGTGTTTCTCACTTGAGATCTTTTCTTATTTTGATCGATGTCCCGATTATTGAGAAGGACAAATCTCTTAATGTGTTTCTTACTTAATGTGTCAATAGTGGAAATTCAGGCTCGGACGTCTTTGAGATGAGATGAGATGAGATGAGATGAGATGAGATGAGATGAGATGTGATGTGATGACTACAGGAGATGCGTGACTGTCCAGTGCTGCATGTCTCAGCAGTGTTTTGTATTTTCTTATCATGAATTGTCCAGCCACTGTTCTGTGTTTCACTGTCAGCCAATAACAGGAACCGTAGATGAGGATAGTTTTTTCTGTTAATTAACAGTGTTTGAAAAAAATCTGTGATACATTGTGAAAAGACTTATCGTATCACTTTTGTTTGGTGCAGCTCACATGAATCTATTTCTTTGGTTAGTCCAGTATTTGTGCCATAGAGGTCCACGGTGACAGTTCAGGAGAGGCGAATGTGTTCGTCTCTATGTGATGGCCCGACAAGTTTTGTGTGTCTATAAAAAGAAAATTCAGAGTACAAACATTTGTATTTAGGGATGTTCATAATTAACTGATAATACTATCAGTTAAACAATACCACTACAGTAACCTGTAACAGGCTGCTGGCTGTTCATGCCAGTTACATGGCACAGAAGATTCAATGTGTGTTCTTGTTTTGTTCATCAGGAAGTCTGGATACATTCTATTAATGAGTTGCCTTGATGAAGGTCTGTTTTACTCAGTACACCGCAGCGCTGCAGATGTGTCAAGTGTTTGTGCTGTTTGCACTTGTAAAAAATAAACCACTTCATAGGGTAAAAACATATGTTGTATTGTTAGTTTAGACAGCTGTCCATTTTAAATGTTACATTTAAAGAATGTATGTCAATGAGCGTCGACCATCGGTCAGAAAAAAAGATTAGAAATGAGTGTGCCTACTTGTATTGTTTTTTTTTTAGATAAACAAGCTGGTTGTGCTGATAATGTGACTCCTGTCCTCTCTGGGTGTCTGTACCTGGACGTTCTGCCTCTCTGTGGGTGTGTGTGAGTAAAGTTTGAATACTGATCCCTAATAGCTCTTTCGGGGGATATGCACTGTTGTTTAAAATAAAAAGAATGACAAATGATCAACTATCAGCTACTTTTATTTGCTGTTCTATTTAATGTATATCAGACATACAGTTTATACTTACAGACAACATATCGGGTTAACAAACGGGAAGCAAACACATCAGGCTCGCCCCCTGGTGGCGGGTTGCAGTATAACTCATAAACATCCCCCTGGTGGTTGACTGCAGTATAGCTCATAAACACCGCCCCCTGGTGGCGGACTGGCGTTACAGCGCATAAACCCAACCCCCTCAATTTAGTGGATCTGGATTTGGGCCAAATAAAAAAAAAAGGCACTAGTCGGATAATTTTTTTCCCAATTATTGTTTCTGTTATCTCTCATGGTCGTTGGAACACTAATGTTTACTAATTTATCTGATAAAATTGTTTTTTTAACCGTTTAACGCTATAAAACAGCGGAAGTGTCTCCCTTATTGACAGCTTCTCCGACTGTTGCGGCATCATTTACGGTCTGCTATTTGGGACTTTTATAGGAGAAAGTCGAAGTGAGATTTAACCGGCTTTTGCAGGAAGCTGACTTTAGTTGTTACTTTCAGCGTTCGCGTGACGTAAACACCATGTCATCCTGTGTATAGTAAAGAGAAACTGAAGGTTTATGCGTATTTAGATGCATACAACTATGTCGTGAATTGTCATGTAGGCTAAAAGATTCATATTCACGTTCATTCCTAGTGTGCAGAGATACGACGCAAAAGTCGCGTTACAACGCCTTTATTTTGAAAGTTTCCCGGAAAACGTTTGATGACCAAATCATCAACAGCCGCTAGCATGTAACAGCAGCCGGGGCCAGGGCATTAGCATTAGCATAAGCAATGCAACAATCGCGTCAAGCTAAATGTCACGTATTAGTGTCATAGTTTGATATTAACTTTACATTAACAACATATGGCGTTGGTTAGTTTCTTTATCTAATCGAACGACATGTTGTCACCAGTTTGAAGCCGGTTTTAGACACGAAGAGACACTGGAAACGCCGCAAAAGGCACTGAGGTAGTAATTAGCCCATTTTGTTATTCCGTCAAATATATGTTATCTCTCGTCCTACACATGCTTGTTATAACATTCTAATGTATTCACATTGAAGTATGCGCATGTTGTCATGGTCAGCCTGTAATGCGATCGAAATTATTGCACCCAACACATGTTAATAGCATGTGACTGATCTCGTTAGGGGAAATAATGGCTGAAGACCCTCAGAGAAACTTCCGCTCGGCGTATTATGAGAAAGTTGGTTTCAGAGGGGTGGAAGAGAAGAAATCACTGGAGATACTACTCAAAGATAACCCCCTGGGTAAGTTGTGTATCAGTTCATCTTGACACGCACACTCACACACACACACACAAGTCTGCCTAATTAATAAAATCTGAAAAACTAGATAGAATAGATCCATGTACTTCAGTTTGTGTTCTGTACATCTAGATCTAGAAAAGCTGAGCACCTTCAGTCAGAGGTTCCCCCTCCCGTCCATGTACAGGATCCATGTGTGGAAGGTATTATTAGGTAAGATGCATACACAGTAAACTGTATATGGACTGTCACAAAGCTGTATTCCTTTTTTACTGGAAGCAGATTCTGATACGAAGGCATCTGTGTTAAGACGTTAAGTTATCAGTCCTTCCTCAGCGAAAAGAATCAGTACATGAATCGTCTCTCCTTCTCATTACACTTAACAAGCGAGGATTCTCCCTGACTCCCTACTCACCTGTTCTGGCAGGCATCCTGCCACCCCACAGTGACTCTCAGTCTCTGGTGGGGGGCTACAGGAAGGAGCAGTACCAGGATATCCTGGAGGCTCTGGAGGTGATGAGATACATCAACTCCTCCACGCCCTTCACCCACGTCTACCTGCGCATGTTCCAACTGGAGAATCAGTTGCTGCCAAGGTGTTCTGAAACCTCCCCACCGGTGAGATGAAGGAGAACACAAGCTAATATTGTCCTGAGTGATATCGATTGGGCAATAGAAGATACAACAGACTTAAATGAATGAAATACAAACCACCATGAAAGCTCATAACAAAGTTTGGTTGCATAAAGAAAACTTTCTCTCCCCGGCTGTAATACAAACATGTTGCTGCTTTCAGGATGAAGAGCACGAAGACTTCCTGTCCGTCGGCCGAGCCATGGAGGAGATTGCCGACGATCCTGTCGACTGCTATTGGCTGATTAAATGTTTTGTTAATCAGTTCCAAACCAAGTTTGGAGACTCAATACCTCACCTGGTGAGTATTCAATCAATGTTCTTGTTAGGGAGAACAAACGACAAACATGGTTTCAGATAAGTTTGCTCCTGCCAGGAGACAACCCTGTAGATATACATGAGTCAGAAAAGATCATCTGTATGATTCTTGTGTCAATTCTTCATGAGTCGTACCATTTGACTCATCATCGCTATCGTGATTTCAGACTTTGTTGTTTCCCTGCTGTCCTGTGTCGTCTGTATCGGCGTAGCCAAAGAGCCTGGAGCACTACCTAAGTCAGGAGGAACCCCGGCTGCTGAACCACCTGAAGAGCACCGGATCCTTGGACCACCTGCCGTACAGCCTCTGGTTCAGACGCTGCTTCGCTGGCTGCCTGCCTGAATCCAGCCTGCAGAGGTGAGTCCAGGGTTCACTGGAGGAGCCCGCTTTCACCGAGCTCACATGCAGCAGGGATCCGTACATATTCTACACCTTGCAGGTTGGAGATCTTGAGAATAGTTTTATTTATTTATGCTTTTATAAAAGCTCTTTCATCAAATATATCCCTGGATTTGTACCACTAACACTCAGATCAGACCATCAAATGTGTCTTAAGATTGTGTTGGATTAGATTAGAATGGTGTCAGAACCTTATTGTGACATGGTCCGAATTATACGTCTGTGCCTCTTTGTCTTTGTCATGAAAACCCTCGGTGCTGTATTCGGTCACTGAGCTTGTTGAAGACATCGTTAAGGTCACGTCATCATGTCTGAAGCCTCATCTGTCAAATCAGGCTGCTGTCATGTGGTCTTACCTCAGTAAGATGATACAAAGAGGGAAGGAAGAGGCAGGCGTGTAAATGTCTCGGGAGACAGAGGAGCAATAACTGGAAATACACTCTTACATGTAATGTTTTCTTCGGCCCATCTTACACCCCTCCAACAAGGGAGATGAAATGTAGTTTGGTTGTTTGTACATAATCCTGCTTCGGACAGACAAACGTATGGAAGGGATCAGGTCCACAGTAAAATAATATTTTTTGATTTCTTTTGTTCTGCAAAATCCAAAAATTAAAAATTCTGAGTACATGTTTCAGATGAGGTCTCCTGGCACTCAGTCATGTATCAACTTTAAACCTCATCAAACTAACTGAGCTTGTGTGTTCTTCAGGGTGTGGGACAAGGTGATCAGTGGCTCCTGTAAGATCCTGGTGTTCGTCGCCCTGGAGATCCTGCTCAGCTACAAGATCATGTTGATGGGCATCAACCGGCCGGAGGGCGTCGTCAGGTTTCTGTGCAATGTGAGTGAATGACATCTCTGGTTTTTGTTACTGAGCACCGAACCGAAGCACTGCTTTGTGTCTGACTTCTTCGTAACGTCTTCCGTCCCATCCAGATACCGCAGGAGAACACAGACGCCATTGTAACTAAAGCCATCGACTTGTGGCACAAATATTGCGGCACCCCGATGCACGCCGTGTAGCCCCTCAGAGCTGGAGTTGCTTTTCAAGGATGCACCGGTGCTCACGCTTCACTCTGCTGAGAGACTAACAGACTGTACCACTCAACATGTGTGGGGCTTGAACGGAGGAGACGACTGAACAGAATACTGGATGAATTGAGGAACTCCTTTCCATACGGACAAGCTCATTCGCAGCTTTCCCTGAAGAGTGACACCATGCAGGGACGAGGACCGGACCCGGCCCCTCGGACCCGACCCGGCCCCTCGGACCCGACCCCTCGGACCCGACTCGGACCCGACCCGGCCCCTCGGACCCGGCCCCTCGGACCCAGCAGACGTGACAATGTCAAACAGTTCGAAAAAAAGACAAACAGCCGTCAACATTGTTGTTTCTTTCTTTAAGAAACCGCATACATGATAGAAGACTCACAATAAATTAATACTCACATGCAGTTCTTCTGCTTTTACAAAAACATTTGAAAAGTCGTTTACTTTCTTTGTTATTTACAAGTCTTAGAATTCTGAGAATATTTCTCCTCAGAACATCTTCGAACATACAAGCGAGTAGAATTACTGACACTTGTACACACACATGTACACACACACACACACACGCGCACACACACACACACACGTCGTAACAGCAACCAGCTCTCCAATCAATGTTCATAACTAAAAATAATAAACAGAACAGACTGTAAACAATAGAAAACAGAGCAACATTGCGGGTTTCCAGGTTTTGTAAGTCAAAGAGCTCCAGAAACAGATGGAACAATTGTCAAGATTAAATCTGAAGTTATTGCTCGGTTGGTTGACGTGTTTGAATCCGGAGGAGCCGGCGGGACGACCGAGTTCCCCCAAAGAGACGTGAGCTCCCCTGGAAGCAGGAAAGATGGTTTCCACGTGACGATACTTCATTCAGAAACAGGCCCAAATTCCTCACATTGATTTTAAATTTATCTTTGTAATATTTGGTATTGGAGGCAATGAAAGCGTCTGATGCCGTCGACGACCTCCAGAACTCTGAATCAATGTGTGTTTGTATGAACTCACCCTGTAATAAACCAAGGAGATCGAACCGTCGTGGCTGTGTGGATTTGTGACGTGATTTTAGGAGATTTAAAGATCAGCTGCCCAAAACCTAATTTTTCTGGCAAAATGAGATGTTTGATATGTTAAATCAAATGTAGCCAAACGTGCCCGGAAGGAAAGTAAAGGCAAGAAAACTGTAAAAACAGGAGGTCAGGTTCTCCTCCTCGGACCGAAGTTGGCACAGACTCCGTGTTCGACTCTCAGAAACAAAAGTGCTGCAAAGTAAACATGTCGCCACCTGTTCATCATAAAAAAAAGACAATTAAAATCTTTTGAATATCAAGAAGTCTGAAAACAAATCTCCTCTGAGGGGAGACGCCCGGTGAGAGTTGAATCCGTTTGCACTTCTAGAAGTGTTTCCTGCAGCAGAACCCGCCGGTTTGAGTCCACGGCCGGTTGGAAGTCGACAGAACGACAGCAGCAGTCGGAACACTGGAGGCTCGTACAGGGACAGAAAAACATGGCCGACCAACAGAGTCACGGCCTGTGAAACCTGCAGTGGAGACAACAAGAGTTACCTGTGAACAGAAGGTGCTCTCAGCGTTTGTTGACACATCTGAAGATGTTTAGATCAGGTGGGAGATGATTAATGGAAAGTTTGTGCTGATGTTGTTTTCCCCTTTCGGCTCCTGGTAGTTAGTTATGACACATTACAGAAGAGAAACTCTTTCTCATAAAACCATCAAGAGCAGGAATCAAAGCGCTGGAGGAACTTCTTCATACCTGGTGAAATGGCGGCTTGACTCGTGCACCTCCATCTCTGTGCTTTTAAACTCGTTCAGCTCCTTTCTTATGGCAGCCTGAGCAACACACACACACACACACACACACACACAGATATCAGTACACAGTAGATAGTTAGTAGAGTCCAGACTAAATTAAATGTTCTGGGGTTTTGTCGTGGTGGTGCAGTGACCTTGTCCGCAGCTGTTAGCCGGGTCCAGGGCTTGTCGGCTCTCCTGTCGTAGTCCTGAGCCTCGGCGACCTCCACGTAGTCACTGAAGCGGATGAGGATCTTTGCTTCTCTCAGCTCCTCCACTGTCGGCCTCTGGCTGAGCTGCAGGGGAGGAAAGGAGGCTGTAAGCTGAGTGAGCCAACTAACTGCAGCGTGCACGCAGAGGATCAAAAATCACTTCTGTACCACACACAGACGTTTTCAATCCCTTCAGGGGACATTTCATGAGACCCCGACTACAACAACCACCACTGCTCACCCTAAACTCACAGCAAGTCACCCTGGAAGTTGGTCATTTGCGTAAAGGGAAAATAGTTTTTTGCCTCCATGTGACTGTGCAAAGTGATTAATGTCCCCACAACCCGAGTAATACCTGGTGCACACACACACACACACACACACACGCACGCACGCACGCACGCACACACACACGCACGCACGCACGCACGCACGCACGCACGCATGATGACGGAACTAATAATATCATCAGAGTATCATCAGTTTGAACCATCTGAACCTGAACATCGTGTCCATTGGACGTCCTCATCCATCTCACCTTCTTGGACAAATGTTTCTTGATCTCCCTCTTCTCCTCCTGCTCCTCCAGATCGTTCCGAGCTTTAGGGAACAAGACAAAGATCAACGTCACACATACCGATTACCATTTCCTAATCTTTTTTTCTTTTCCCTTCATGAAACATGGCTTACGTTTGAGGATGTTCCTCTGCTCCAGTTCTTCTGCGGTCGGCCGCTGACTCAACCGCCTGAAAGGAAGAAAAGGGATTTTTCTTCATGTTTATGTTCAATCTTGTGAGAGAAATGTGACGCTGCACTAAGCAGACGGGTTAACGGTGCTGTGATGTCATTAGAATAAAGAGGTTGTTTATGACTGACGGCTGCGACCACCGAGAGAGGAGGAACACGAGATCCAGATGATCCTAACGGAGTCATCTGTGCAGGGAGAATCGGACCAGTGAGACATACAGAACTGTGAGGTGGTAAGTAAATGTTGCCCGATGTAACAGGGAAGAAGAGGTGTGTGTGTGTGTGTGTGTGTGTGTGTATGATGTAATATGTGTAACATGTACACGTCTCCTCACCTGGTGAGTTTGGTGGCCGTCTGCTGTCGGAACTCGAGTCTCTCCTGGTCCGACTGCAGCGGCAGGATGTTCTTCTCCTCCAGCTCCCTCTTAGATGGACGGTTACTCAGTTTGATTGCCAGAGAGTCTTTCCGTAAAACCTTCATGGCCAGCGTGCCTGCGTTGATCAAACAGTAATGCAGGAATAAGACGCTTCACTCCGTCCCCTGCATGCTCCGTGCAGACGGACCCGGTGGGATCAAACAACTCAAGGAAGAATAACACCACAAAAGGGAGGAAAGAAACCTACTTGTAAACAGTGTATCATCATCATCTTCCTCCTCCTCTTCCTCCTCCTCCTCGTCATCTTCTTCCTCCTCCTCCTCTTCTTCTTCGTCGTCTTCCTCGTCTCTGTACATACCAGGCAGGTCCTCGTAGTCCGCCTCGTTGGGGAGGTTCTCTTTGTCGTTGTCACACTCGATCATCACCGTGGGAACAGAGTGCATCATGGAACTGGTGGGAGAGGTCAAAGGTCAGACATGTGCGCTTACCGCCTCGTCCAATCAAAACCAAGTGAGTTGAATCTCAGGCCTCAGAATCTTAGAACACTGAATGAACGCCAGGAAATGAGAGATTTGTAAAATAAAAAACGGGTCAAGTCCCCAGAAGACACATCTACAACCTCCACAACACCGAGGCCCGAAGGCCGAACCCTAACCCGAACCCTTCCTCACCTCTCAAACCTCTGCATGGTGAGGGCCAGGGTCTTGTTGAGCTCCTCTATGATCCGGCTGGGCGGGTGAAGAGGACCGGACAGCGACCCGTACTGCAGGGAGTGCCCGCCCATCGGAGCGTGGCTGGGAGGGGCGGAGCACTTCTGGAAGGTGAGCGCGGAGGGCTCCGTGCTCCCTGCAGGTACGGAGATCAGAAGCTTCTTTGGAGGTAGAGGAGGTGATAATTTCATCGACATGCACGGCAGCTTCACCGGGGCGCCGTCTGCAAGGAGAGGCCGGATGTTCAGGTCGTGCACGAGTCATTTGACACTCATGATGAGCGTGCACGAGAGACGTACCTGTGATGTGATTGGGTAGCCTGCTGAAGGGTTTGGGTGGTAGCGCAGGAGGTTGTTTGTGTAACGTCGGAGGTCTGCAGAGGGTTGATTCGGCTCCATCACCTTGATACGCAGGCGGCTTCTTCGTGGGCGGGGCCTGATTGGATTTCTGGGCGTGGTCCTGTTGACCCGCCCCCTCGCTGGGCATCTGAAACTCCAGCGATCCTGAGGAGGAGGAAATAAGAACGCAGTCAGCAGGGAGGACGCGTCACATGACAGATGAGGCAACCACGGCGCGAAGCTCTGCAGCCTACCTACACCTGCTGCCTCCATCAGCTCAGCACCGTCAGACTCTGACAGGCTGCAGCCGAGCGCCGGCGAACGCCCGTTCTCCAGCTTCAACTCCTCCCGTAGAGACGGGGATGAAGCATCTACACACAGAGAGAGATGGAGCAGGACGAGAGGATGGGAGGGAATCAAAGAGAGTCAATAGAAGATACTCGGAGGCACTGAGGGATTAATAT
>CAAKHC010018931.1:0-16267 GCA_901007825.1 Macroramphosus scolopax
ACTCCAAGGACTCAGCTACCACTCGCAGACACAGTGGCGACTCACTAAGAAACATGTTGTTTCTCCAAACATTTGAGGAAACCGAACAACAGAAACTGAATTAATATTCGAGTGTCCTCAGTCTGGTGTATGTTAATAGACGGACCTCATTGTGCAAAGATGAGGTACATTCTATGGTCGAGTTGTTTTTATACAAATCAGATGTGGTGAAACCAGAGTTTGATTTATTCAGATAAACAATGCTTGCTTGAAAACAACCTCTCTTTTTTGCTCCCCTCAGTTAAACTCCCTGGGCATGAGGGAACGCCTTTCTTGTTTACTAAGTGCTGAGCCCAGTGAGCTGCTGCTGGAGCCAAATGAGGCCCTCAGGATCACCACTGAGGCCTACAGGCTGTTGGCTGTAGCAGCCGGCTACGGACAAGCCTGCGACTTATACATGCAAGTTGATTTTAATGCTGTAAAGGGTAAACTGAGCGTATATATCCAACAATTTTAACCTACTTTATTCTCTCTTTTCATTCCCCAGAGACCTGTATCCAGCCCTAGTGAAGGTGTTGCAGTCTGTTCACGGGGTGCTGACCCTCTCAGATCCCTTGTTGCCTCTGCATCTCCAGCGGGTTTCAGCCCTCCTCACTCTGCTCACACAGGTCACACACACCGCTGGCTGCCACCAGGAGCTGCAGGCTGGCATGGTCAGGTACGGAGGACCTACGTGGATTGATTGAAATACTTTTATTTAAGTTCCTCACATTTCAACTGCTCATCCTTAATGTTTTTTCTTTGACAGTTCCCAGGGAGGTGAATGCCCTCCCCCTCCTCCGGTGACATGGGGTCATGTCACAGGGTTGCAGGCATCCATGCTGGGCCATTTGAAAAGCTTTGTTAAGAGCCTCGATAATCCACTTCAGAAAGACACCAGTCTCACTCTAATACCAGCTTACCTGCTCTATGTAGAGGCTTACTACCATCAGCTCTCCAGACAGGTACTTCTTCATACCTTGAACCTTCATTGTCACGGAAATTTTGTTTTAATACTTCTTAAGCAGTAAGCAAGTATAAGCTGCTATGCCACTTCTCATTGCAAATTCACAAGACTGGAAAATACCAAGTGAAGAAGCTGCAGAGTATTTTAGGAAATCTGGTCACATCAACATGGATTATGAAACTATTAACAATGTGTCTGACTTCTTCAGAACTGTTTCAAGCCAGTGGAAACTCTTCAGGACCTCGAGCAGCTGACGTCTGAAGTTCTGCTCCCCCTGATGTCCCACAACGTTGTTCAAGACCTGATGAAGAACCTCAAGTATATTTGTCATTATACTTGTTGTTATTACTCTTTGTTAAGTTGTCAGATGGTTCATTTCATTTTAATTGTTCAACCTTTCTTTTTCCTTTATGCATTTATTACACCAGGTCGTCCTCAATAGTATGTGATGACCACTCTAGTCATCCGGGCTCAGACAACACTCCCAGCCTCCCTGGCTTGGCCTGCCCAGGATGGAGGGACCGTCCAGGGTTAGCCGCTCCTGTTTCTCCCTTCCCTCTTCTCACCGGCCTCGGGCTCCTCCTGGAAACCATCACAGGCATCCACAAAGGTCTCAGCTGCAAGGTACAGTCATGTTAAAACAGTGAGCGCTTGGAACACAGTAAGATGTAGTTTGTTGTGATCTTGCGGTGACAATAAAAAGTCCCATTCTAACTTTTTCTGACTTTTTCTTTCTCAATATCTAGTTCAGTGGTCTCCTCCTGTCAGAACCGGTGATTTGTTACCTGCGAAGCTGCAGTCAGGCCACGCCCACCCTGTCTCACAACAAGGCCTGGCTTCTCTGTCATGAACATCATCTCATCTACCTGCTGCTGCGGCTGGCACATAGATTGGTAGGTCAAACTCCAACCCTCCTAAATATTTTTTTACTAAGTCAACTTGTAGAACGGTTTGTTTCCAGTTTTAAAATCCACATGTTGAAAATAATGCTAAATCAGTCATGTTACAAATCCTTTTTTTTTTGTTTGATTTCCTTTCTGTGTAATTGCATCATTAAGGTTTAAAAAAACAACCCAATGCTTCCTATTTCTGACATCACCAAGCTGTTTTCTTACCTCACAAACCTGATTGCAAAGGTTTTCTCTGTCCTCTATCCTGTTCTGACTTTTCTCAGGTTCCCATTTGTCCCGAGGTCGCAAAGCATGTCTCACTGTACCACCAGGTGGCGCTGGTTCTCCTGCCGTGGCTATTACCAGGCAGTGAGTTCATGGCGTATGAACTGCTTTCCACCGTCATCTTCAGCAAGGACTTCATATCGTGAGTTTCATAACTTGGAATGAAGTGTTTATTTGTTACAAAATTTAATGGAATAAAGATCCCTGACTGGAACAAATCATTGATCAGAGTGAGTAAGGCCAATTATTCCAGTCTGATGGTGCTTTGCAGCACTAGGTATGTCTTTATTTATAATCATTTGATGAATGCATGACGAACTGGGCCCAGAATTATAATATAATTTCACAAATAAGATTGTATTATTGAATGCATTTCTTTAGAATTTCATCAAAATGGAAAATGACCCATCTTCAACAAAGTTCTTTGTTATATTTGGCTCTTTAGAGAAATCCACAGCGGAGGCCCTGAGGCTTTAGAGCTGGGGGAGCTGAAGCTCCAAGAGGAGACGCACCACCAGCCCTCTCCTTCCCTCCAAACTGTCGGTGCTCTCCTGAGAGAAGCCTGCATCCAACTGCCATCAATCCGGGGCTGCTTCCTCACCCACCTGGCCCATCTGGAGCCGTCTGTGCTGGTGTCCCAAGATGCTCACCTCGGACGCAATCCCTGGATAAAATCCCATCTGCTCCCGGAGCTCACTGGTCCCGCCCTGCCGTCTGATTGGCCTTTCCTTCCGCTCGTCAGCCTGTACGAGCGAACAGGGCTGTGTGATGGTGGAGGGCTGGCCGTGGAGGAGCTTCCTCAGGGGGCTCTGCAGGTGGTGACCCACTGTCTGCAGTGGCTGTTGGTGCTGGAGGTCTGGAGGGAGGAAGCACTAAAGGTAAAGAGACTCGCTTAAGCCTCTAGATCAGGGGTCTTCAACCTTTTTAGCCCAGGGACCCCTTGGATGAGAGAAAAACAGAGCAGGGACCCCCACTTGAAATCCCCCCCCCCTTTTTTTTTTTTTTTAAAATATAAGCCTGACTTATAATAACTTTTAAATGTATTTTATTCAGCTTATTTCACTGTATTAACCAATTTCTGACTGGGTAGACTAAATAGATTTCGTCAAAAGTACATTATTATTGCATGTTAATGACATGTCAATGACATGTCAATGACAATCAAATAATAATAATTAAAAAAAATTAAACTCACATATTATTTTGGTTAAAATTGCCTTTATTTTATTTTTAAGTTGGCGGACCCCCAGCAGTACCTCCGCGGACCCCCTAGGGGTCGCGGACCCCCGGTTGAAGACCACTGCTCTAGATACTGAAGCCACACTGTTTAGCCCCTCCAACAAGTTTGGAGAAATTCGAGGTACATTGTCTGTGTTTCTCTAACTGCCATCAGTAACATTTGGTCCCGTTGCAGGTGATCCCCCCTGTTGCAAAGTTCGCCCGCCTGTCCTGTGTGTTCCTGTGTTCCAGTGACTTGTTCCTGGAGAGACCAGTTCAGAAACTGACCTGGGGTCTGTTCAGACTCCTGACCAGGTTTGGTAAAACAGATAAATCGTGTAATATGTTTTATAGGACAGAGAGAGGTGACTCCTGATAAACAAAAGCTCTTCTGTTCCAAGGCGATCCAGGCTGGACTCCTTGGACCTGGACATCCCTCCTCCAGGTCTGGCCTCCTTTCAGGATTTATATACTGCCCTTATAGCTCAGTATGAAGCCGTGTCCTTCGGGGACCGGCTGTTTGGCTGCTGGGTTCTCTTGCCCCTGCAGAGGAGGTACAGCGCCACCATGAAGCTGGCTGTGTTCGGGGAACATGTCGGCATGCTGAGGTCATTGGGGGTCACTTTTGAACAGGTGAAGATGTTGCTGCTTTTGTCATTAGCTGTTTCTTTTATCGTAGATGTGAATCTTATAGTAGTTTAAGTTGCTGTCTCTCTTTTATAACACGTTTTTTATCTCTTCATTTGAAGCTCTCCATCCCTATCGAGCGATTCACCTCTCCCCCTGAAGACTCCCTCCCCCTGCTTCGTCTCTACTTCCGCTCTCTCGTAACAGGGACCCTGAAGCCCCGCTGGTGTCCCGTCTTGTATGTGGTCGCCCTGTCTCACATCAACTCGTTCATCTTCTCTCAGGATGCGGCAGCACAGGTACGGCACTGGATTGACCCACCACATAGTCACTGTGGGAAGTACTAAATGAGAAACATGACCGAGAGAAGCTTCTTCAGCTGGTTTTATAGTTTGACACACTTTCTGTGTTAAAGCTTCCAATCCTACAAAAACAAAGTGGCTACAATCCATCCGCCTGTTAGTCCCAGAGTTCTTCATGTCCCCTTTGTGTTTGAGTCACAGCTTGTGATTTTCATGTCACCCTTGAGGGGTTTTCGGGTTCCATCCACACTCGCCGACTTGAAGTTATTTACTACTCAATTCACCAACACATTATTTGAGAGCCGTGAGGCTGAAATCATTCATACTTGCAGGTGAGAGGTTTTTAATCATAAAGTGTGCTGGTACTGTGCGTCAATGGAGCCTTTGATCTTCAATCCCCTCGTCCTTTTTTCAGGAGGTTGAAGCAGCTCGACACAGTATGCTGAGGAAAATCTACTACTTGACTGATGAGGTACTATGGGTCTCCACCCCTTCTCTGATCTGTTTTCGCTGCGAGGTGTTTATTGATTGTGCTCAGTGCTTCTCTTGCCTCCCACATTTCTCTAACAAGCTTGTGTATCACAGTCCAAGTCACTGTTGTCCTGCTGGACAGTTTTAGCTTTCCAAATCGTCTTTCTCTGTGCTATTTATTAGAACAGGGATCCTTTTATTTATATTATTTTAAGTCATTAGTTTAACATGTTATATAATTGTTGAAAACTATTATAATTAATATTGTGGATCTCTAACTTAAAATCACTTTTTCATATAATTTAAAAACCCTGTGTGGATCTTTACCTCAAGGCTTCACCTTTAACCTCCTCCTAACTCTCTTTGCTTCACATCCAGGTGTTAAGGAGCCACTTGCTGCTGTTCCGCCTGCCCCAACAGCACTCAGACATCGGATTCGATACGTACGAACAGTTGCCTCCAATAAGAGCAAAGCGTCTGGAGAGCATCGTGGGACAGCAGCAGCGGTGATAAAGGAGACTGAGGGGAGCAGGGAGTTTGAAACAGCAGCGGCAGAGAAACGGATGTTGCAGAAGATGTGTCAGGGTCGGGTTTCACAATGTGACATTTATCCCGACTGACAAGAGGAGGACCAGGAGGCAAGCCGAAGAAAATATGAGGAATGAAAAGTTTTTTCTTTTTGTCAGAGTTTTGTCCCCTATTATTGAAAAACAGCCCACGACGGTTCTTGGCACCTCAGAGTGAAGATTAATGTCCTGCTGCCTGAAAGCCTTTTGTGTGTGTGTGTGTGTGTGTATGTGTTTGCGTGTGTGAATAAAACTTGTTTCTAAGTGTGCGCCACTTTTTTTTCTACCATAAACACTGTTGAAAAACTCATCCCTGCAATAAACACCCACAAAAATGTTTGACTTGTTGTTATTTCTCATTGACTGCAACACAAACGGGATGAAAACTGCAGAAGAAGACTGTTTTCTTGTGATGTTGATGATTTAAAATTTGGTTTTAAAAGTCAAACAAACAACCGGCCCAGGCTGTGTCTCTGAGGAAGAATACTTTGTTCCCTCATATTGTCTCTAATCAATAACTCTCACGCGGAAGTCCTTTACTTACAAAGATTGAATCTCTAGTCCGTTGCTGACTGTTACCGGTGATCAGATTTGGAAAATGTCCTCAAGGCACCAGTGTGTTTTCAACACACGTGTTTGTACAATGCTTTTTGTAAAGGGTGTTTACTTATATCTTTCAGGGTGATTGATTTGACTGCTTGTGCTCACTTTGATCCATAACGGTCATACAACTCTATTACAACACTGCTACAGTAGATCCTTGTTGTTATGGACCCCTGCTTGTCTTCCAGAAGGAACCGAATTGTAGAAGCAGCGGGAATTCTTAAAATTAGGCTGCAGTGGGGTGTGAAAACGACGGGGTCATGCGTGTGGAGTGTTGTTACCCAGCAGGATGTTGCATTTTCAGTATGAATGGGAAACCTGACACATTCAGACATCCAAAACATGTAATTCAGATTTTACAGCAGCAAGCGAGCTCCGCCCTCTGCCCCCTCTTCACCCTCTGCCCCCTCTGCACCCTCTGCACCCTCTTCACCCTCTGCCCCCTCTTCACCCTCTGCCTGCCATGTTTGTGAATGAGAAATGTTTTTGGAGTGAGACCCGTGGATTTTAGGAAGACATGCCCCACAAGTTTCATGACAGATTATTCATGCAGTAATTGATCAAATCATGATGCCCGGCAAAACATCTGCACTACGGAAGTGACCTGACTGCATGCTGGGAGTCATGTGGCTCACGGTTTTTCAGCCCGTGTTTGTCAGGGTGAGCAGGATGTTTTCAGTTACACACCAAACCGCTGCATGGTTTTATTATTATTATGCCCTGACTACAGTACACATAAAAACACACAAGTGGATGAGATCATACGACTAACAGGTCAAAGACAGCAATCTGATACTTGAAGCGGCTATGATCCATTTATTATTTAATGTCAGAGGCCTGGTGTTGAACCTGCAACCAACCTCTCATGTCATAATTTGATTATTTGTTTTGAACTTAAAAACAGTATGTTAAACCTAAACTATGAGCGTCACGCTGCTCTTGTTGGATGATTCCATTGGAAAATGTTTTTAATTCAACATGTTAAGCACTGACGTACATTTTGTGACCATTTGTAATGAAACATGGGAAGAACGCAGTGCACAAAGTACAAAGTATGTGTTTTTCCCTATTTCCCTTCACTGTGAAGAAAAAAACAGAACACTCTGGTACATTCACCCAGACGGACCTGCTGCGTCAGAACACATCACCACTGCGTAGTCATGTATGTAAGTGCAGTTAGATTCTCTTCTCACAGCGGTCGTCGTTTCCTCATGAATAATCTTTCAATTGCCCTCATGACATTTTCTACGGAGGAAAAGAAAAAGACATTCGATGTGATTCTTTAACTATTCATAGCTCTCATCTTTGGCATTTTGGCTGGTACACGATTTTCTGCAAGCTGGAGGTGACTATCATCTGCTGAGAGTGTGAAATTGGAGCGGCGAGGGCTGGATCAGTGTTCCACAGACAAGGTAGCCTCGCTCTGAGGCGTACCCTGCTCTACTGTCTATCTAACTCTTAACCCTCCTGTTGTCTTCTGGGCCACTGTGTTAAAAACCCCTATACACAGAATATGAGGACAACAGGAGGGTTAATAGAACCATAACTTACATAACGAACATCATGTTGTACTGAAGAAGACTTGAAACTTGTGATTGAGAGCACAAACTCATGAGGAAGATGTTTACTGAGGTGATGAATCCAGTGACAGGTATGACATTAGACTCTCTCCCTGTACTGACCATTAAAGAGACGCCTCCACATCACTGGTTCCGAAACATAGACATCTCTAATGGACTCTTTGTTTTTTGTCTGACGGTCCATTATGCAACCAGAAGGTTGTGGAGGTGGACTTCTGTTTGGTATTAAATTGTTTTGTTTTCCTTCTTCTCATTTCGACACATATTCAGATTGCATGTCGGCGACTGGCACCGAGCGATGTTGTTCATTCATTCCGTTGTTTGACCTTCTCTGGTTAACCACATCGACCTGATTGGGATTTTCCCTGCAAAAAAAACTTTTGAATTAGTGTCTGATCCAGCATCTTGTTTCTTAGTCCCATTCGTCAGCGTGTCATCAACCAGGGAAGACATTGGCACCTCCTGTGGTGACTAATAGTGGTCTCAAGGTTCGGTCCACATCTGGTCTGTGTTTGGCCTCATTAACGGTGAAATATACAGAGTTGTTTCACAAAAGTGAGCGGACCCATGATGCAAACATGAATTCTCTACGGTGAGAGTACACTGAAGGCTTGGTTATAAATGTTCACATTATTGTCTCAATATAGCTTTGACATAATTTAACATAACTCACTTAGGTACCAAAAGCAATTATTACCATTTTAGAGAGAATAAACTCAACGAAACCCTTCGTCCTGACACTTCTTGATCGCTCTCCAATCTGATTTAACGCAGAAACTTTGCACGCAGACTTTCCCAATACTATTATTTGGATGGACAGTGACTGTTTGAGCAAAGATTATTGTTGATAAGTAACAAGCCTCTCGGACACACTTTGCCATGATCGGCCATGAAATCGGTGGAGGGAATCAAGAGATTGCTTCGTTCTCTAGCTGGCAAAATCAAAAGTTGGTCCGTATAGTTGCAGTTTCTCTTTCGCTTTGGCACATTTCTCGAAACAGTCCTCAGCGCTGAATATGCATCTCACAAAGCAGCAAATCACTAGACGTGACCTGCAAAAGGTGTTTCATCTAAAACATTTGATGTGTCAAAATAAAGTAATTAATGAGTCCCTTTCATATTATGTAAAAACCAAGCTGGTTTAAATATTTAGTGTGTTTCTCACCTCCTACCTGACTTTAACTTCCACATATTTTCACTGTTTATTGTTTATAATTGTGTATCTATTGTGTCTATGTAATTTGAGAAAAGTATACGACACAGTAAACAGAAAAAAGGAGAATGTAGGCAGGATTGTACACAAAAGTATGCACTGAACAACACACAGTAGTATACTAGAGCAGCAATAAAGTTCCACCCTGATGCCTCACGCCCACTGCTTTCCCTTGCAAATTAACAGGAGACAATCGCGGCCATCGCAGCCAACGCCTCCACCGTTAATGGCATCACAAGTAGTGTCTACTGCAGCGAGCCAAGACATCTCCTTTTATGGTCAATGATTGTTTACTTTTCCCTCAGTATTCTCTGATGAGGATGGAAGCAGACGACATAATGACGATAAAAGACAGATAGAGCATATTATATTTATTATACTGCACTGTAATGTGACATTGGCATTGGAGTATTAGTTATTTTCCTGCAACATATAGAGCTTCTGTTTGGTTGCAGCCGGTGACCAGTCTCTGCCACTTTAAAGCAAATCTGGGACACGTCTGTGTCTTTGTATTTCCTTCTTCTTCCTATGATCGGTTGCCTTCCCTTCAACACATCTCCATGCATCCTTCCTCTCCTGAACCCTGTCTAATGTTTATCTGAGCATGTTCAGTAATTGTAGTAACTCTGTTGCACTTCCTGTTTTTTGGTCAAACTCCTAATGCACCATACTATTGATTGAGTCACCTGACATTGAACTCATCCATTCCGTAGCCACGAGGGGCAGCTGACAGCTGATCTCAAACATTTCTCAATCGATTACCAGCTGATTCTCGGATTTTCCAGACAGCACGTTAAACACTGGAGAATTCAAAACCCTCACATCCCGCTGCTCAAACTAATCTCCTATTATTCACAGTTTTACTCACTTAACTGCTTTAACTGAGGGAATGGAGAAGAACCAAGAGGCAATTAAAACATGTTTTTATTCCTGCTTTGAGAGAAGCACAAAACATGTCCAACACAGGGTGTGCTGCAATATCCTGAGCACTAATTGCTCCAATAAAAGTGGCGCCTTCAGATTATTTCCGGGTATTTGATCCTGCGCCGATAAGTGCAATAAAGTGAAAACCGGTTTAACTGAAACCAAGGAGAAGAATGACGAACACATGAGCAAATCAAAAGAATCCTAACAGAGGTTTAGAATCATTGAGTTATACCCGTTTGACGTATGTGAAAACATAAAGGAAGGAGGACCTGAGAGCTCCTGAGGAGATGCCTTGTTAGATCACTTCACTTCAACCTACCGAGTAATTGTTTGCTCATCGTCTTTAATTTCAATAATTAGATCATGTACTTATGTTACTGTTCTTCAAATTGCCACTGTCCAAATGACTGATTAGGTTAAAAAAAGAGTACAAAAGATTGTTATTAGATTTAAATCGAATAAGTTTATTGTTTTGAAGATCAGTTTTGTATGTGACTTTGACTGTGTGACCATATTACAATATGTATTTATAATGTCAAATAACCTTATTAAATTATTGCTGATGTCCCACCTACATTCATGAATGTCATGTTGGTGGATAACTTAACGATGGATATAAATATCATATGAAAATAAAATGATGTTAAATTAATGAGGTACGTTTTTTTTCTTCCTGCTCTGTTTCAGCCGTGGATTGTGTGAATAGATGAATTTGTGCATTACCCAAAATGAACAAACTGTATAATAACTTAATGGCAGATACAATAACAGAAATCAAACTTTCATTATAGCTCATTTGTGGCCCAAATCTGCAGCTCCTTTACAGACTTTAATTGGATTTATAAACACAGTAAAAGAAGACTCGAGTCATTAAAAATGAACTGAACTGGGGCTGCTGCTGGGGAGAAGAAAATTGCCTGCTGGGAAGAATAAAAAATCTGAAAATAAGTCCTTTCCGATCCATCGGCCTGTGATTAACGCTGGCTCAGAGTGACTGTCATGCAAAGAATATCACGTTGTTGCGGGGACAGTGTCAAGAGGAGGCAGATAATGTTCCTTAGTTAATGAAAAACACTTGAGCTCCTCTTTCAAGAACCCCAGAGGGCTAAAAACAATAAATATCTCATGATCAGAGCGATGTCCTGAGAGGAGAATAATAATATGGTGACGTCTAATGACATCCTTGAGCTCGCTGTCATTGCTATTACTGCAATTGTTTTATAAATTGTGCACTGAGGATAAGAAAACAACACACAACATGTTTTGTGTAGCTCAGTGTTATTAGATTCTGTGTCCTAAATGGAATTCCTTAAGGTTAAATCCACGCACGCTGTTTCTCCTGCGACGATCAAGAGCTCTGACTTCCTCACCTCACCAACAGATGACGTTTGACTGTGCTTAAAACTACGGATAAAAAGCAACAGCTCTCTTTTTGGTTTGTCTACTTCATGGTTCAAATACATGTCAATTTTCTGAAAATACTGTGCATAATATAGAGTTAGATTTCACATTATGTTTAAAATGAAAAATCATTTTGTTAGTTTTTGCGTCATCATGCTACCAGACAGACCAACATGTCCTCCACAAAGTGGAACAGGGTGAGAAGGACGTCCCAGCTCGAATGACCTGCTGCGAGAATGAAACTTAAATTTGGCCTGATTTCTACAAGCTGTGTTCAAATTGTCAGTTGCAGCCAGGTGTTACGGTTGCTAGGCAACAGGAGTTTGTTCAGGTTGAAGGGTGAGGGTGGGAATAACTGGTGATGCAAATAGGAAATCCTATGCGTCATTTCATCGATGCTTGGTTGCTGCTTACTCAGCCTTAGTGCACCGCACCTTTAAAGGAAACATCCCTGAATTGAGATATAAAAAGATTTTTAGACTTAAATCTGGAATTCTGGTGATTTTTGTTCGAACTCAGTTTATTCTGATAGATTCTGGTGATTTTGTGTTGTTCATGTCTTGTGTGTTTTGCTTGTTTTCCTTCATGTCCTCCTGGAGTCCTGCTGCTCTTCCCGTTACCTAGCTAGTGGAGGAGAGGAGAAATGACTCGTAAACCGACATGAGCATCACAGGCCCCAAATAACTTTCTCACAGGGTAAAATTTAACAAGCTAATCAGCAGACTGCAGACCCAGCCAACACTCGGCAATTCAATCTCAAACCTACAAGACAGGACAGGAAGCTCACTACAATAGTTTCAAAGTAAAGCCATGATATTAAGGTTCCTGTGGATGTCATGTGACCTAATGCGCCATCTAGTGGCCACATGCAACTTAACAACAAAGACTGAGTTGTTATCTCTGCCAAGGAGGTCTGTTTTACCTTCAGTCTGTGTGTTTGTGTTTATTTGAACAACAAGTCGGAAACACAGGAGAGAAAACTGTTTGATCAGAAATAGAAATAGACTAGCGCTGCGAGCAGCATTGAAACGGGCCCTCGCACGCATGTCGGGGTGTACAGCAGTCGCCGTATTGTAATTGCCCTTAGCCGTTCACCCTAATAGAAACCCTTATTTTTAGGAAATATTTATACATGTGGCGTGGAGTTACAACAAATCACTACTAGGTGGCACTATTAGAATCAGTATTAGCACATAAATGTCTTCAGGTTAACACTCTGATCAAACATTGGACAATGTGGAGTTGAGTTATAACAAATGACAAATCCTGTACTCGGCTTTGAAGCCTCCAATATCATTGAAATGCAGCCGGATGCTGCTTCTTCTTTGGTTTCACTAATTTCTTCACTTTCTCTCGATGCGCTTGTATTTAAATCCAACTCCCTCTCTCTTTCTGTGTGTAGCTGACTTGTACCACATCAGTTTCTGTTCTCAACAAGCAGCCAGTGCTCTGTGATCCCCTCCCCCATCCTGAAGCTCTCACAGGGTCAGTCTCAGTCAGTTCCAGCTGCAGTCAGAGCAGAGACCTAAACTCTCCTCCTCCAGACTGTAAATGAATTGCACGTTTTGTCACATCAGCTGCTTACTCATTTAAGTCAGCTATTATTATTGATGAATGATGAATGGATGAATAAAGGATTATCTTGTCTTATCTTATCTTATATGTAGTACAGTATAGCTCCACCTTCGTGCATAGAACCTGGAGTCCGTCTGTCACCTGATGGTATAATCCTTCTTTATAAAGTTTAAGTAAATTAGGCATCAGGACAGAAAGAGCTGTTAAACAATGTATTGCGTAACAACATTACTGCCGTCAGATCCTTGCGTTCGAAAAAATGCTCCAATTGTCCAAAAATTAAGAACAGTCATTAACAGATGCTTGTTGGTTTCAACAAACCAGTGGAGCTCTGATCCAGATCAAAGACTTACAACCAGGTTTGAACCCCCCTCCCCCCCAATCCTCACTCAACGGAGCCAATTTTATGGTCCAAAAACAGTTTAAAGTAAAATTAAATTTTTGCCTGTTTCGTATTCATTCACTCCGTTAAGCCTAAATTAATATGCATCATAAAAGCTGTCCTGGGTGAATATGCATCAAAGTTAAATATCCCTGTGTTCATATTCTGGCCTACAAGCAGCAGCTCCACCACAAACAGCAGATGGGAGGGCAGCTGCATTGAAGTAAACTATATTTATTGGCTAAAAAATTGTTAAATGTTGAAATGTTGAGTTCAATAAAATATTGTTGGCCACTCAAATCAACACAGACATTATGAACATTTGCATCATTTGACATGACTTGATTGTAAAGAATTTCTATGACCACCCCTGACTGACATCCAGCCTTCCTGGGTGTTGCAGAGCCGATGCAAAGTCTGTCCAGAGTCGGGACAAACTGTGGACAGAGTCGGCTCGATGTAGACAACTGCATATGAATATGACAAAGATGAGCTCAAGTGGCTGTAATTTCTTAAAGATTATTGTTGCTAGAAATTGACTCAGCATGGCAGATCTCCATTGAACAATAAGACATTTTTGGCTCAAGAGTGCTTCTATGTAAAAACTGCAATTCCCCGTCTGAACAGGAAGAGATGCTGTTGAAACAGCGTCGCTCTCTCCGCTGTTGACTTCAACCCTCCTAAGACATGCAGAGACAAAGTGGACTTAATGAGTGTCATAAGATCCTAATGCCATTAGCCACTGTTGTAATTCACCAAAACTGATTATATTAGAGGACATGATGGTCTCACGATGTCTCGCTAACAAAGCCGGCCTTCAGGCCTCGGCTGCATGCCGGGTTGGAAAACAAGAGGACAGCAAGGGAGGCAGAGGCTATACATGCAAATGCAACTGACCAAAGCATTTAACGTGATGCTTCTTTAAATGGTTTTGTGTGGTTAGCTCAAAATGAATGTATCTTTGTGTTATGCATCAAGTGTAGCAAGTATATTCCACAAAAGTGTTCCCACTAATTACCACAGATTTGTGAATTACACAGTCAGACTGACTGGAAACAGGAAAGAAAACACATTATGGATGAGCTGGTGCTCATTGTTCAAAAAGTTGGAAAACCAACCAGACAGAAAGAGGACAGGAGAGATTCCCCAATGTCTACATTTACATAGATAATGTCCTACGTGCAGCCGACGTTGTGTGACACCCTGAAACTGCGTCATCGGCCGGGTGCATGTTCAAAGCATATAAAAGAGAAGCACAGAAGCGACGCTGCTTTCTATTTGCGTCAGGATTCGCTTGCTCGTGTCTCTTTCTTGTCCACTGCCTTGCTCTTTTTTTGCAGTTTGGGGAGAATTAAATATTTAACACCACGCTAATGAGGCCTGTGGCTCTCGAGTAGTGTAAACTGAAGGGGCCGGCATGAAAGGGAGCGAGCGGGAGTCAGTGACTTACTCTTTCAAAGGCCGTGCTGAGTGATGAGGAGCTCAATATGAAAAAGAGATGAAGTTTGTAGCTCGGAGCCATCTGGGGATTCCTCCATTTCCACTTCCACTCTGTGGTGTGTGTGCATGTGTGCTTTCGGATAGGTGTGTGTGTGGGAAAGAAACAGTAAGACAGGGGAAAACAGTAACAGATGGAGGAGCACAGAAGGAAGAAGAGACGGACTTCACTGGATACAAGTTCTTTATTTCCCTCGCCAGGTTTATGAACGTCAGTGATGACCGCCAGGCGCATCAATACTGCGACGAGGCTTTGAGCCCGAGAACAAAGAGGTTAAAGAATAATTCATTTAAATTATAATCCATATTTGTATCTTTTCTGTCAGTTATGAGGAGGAGTAACTCAGGGTGATTCAGCTCCTATTAGCATTGTCTCCCATCATCCACTCCCCTGACCCAGACAGACACAGTTAGTGATACGCTGGCTTTCCATCCGTTTTGGGTGGAGACTCAAAAGGAGTTTAAGGGAGAACGAATATTTGATTTACATTTGCCATTTGACAAGACTCCACAAATGTCTGTGTTGCTGTCTGTGCTCGCTGAGCGTTTGAGTATCCAGCTGTTTGCTGCTTTGGATGATGACATTATGTCAAGATTGGATTTACAGCTTGTTGCGTTTCCCCCATGTGGCATTTAAAGATCAAATACTGTACAGTTAACCTCAATAAACCTCAACAAACTGCTGAACTCACGCACATGCACACAATGCAACAATGTCCGACGATGGGCGATTGCTGTAAACAAACTAGCTGTCGCTAGATTATCTAAGCTATTCCTTTCTGTAATAGATCACTGCATTAGGGGGGGGGGGGGTGTTTGCATAAAAACGTGCCGCATATCAAGCGGAAATTGCACTCGTGTCAAGTCGTGCGTCGGGCCTGATGGTTTCCACTTCAACAGTGGGGAGGGAAATCTTCTGATATTAAGGTAATTTCAGGTCAATTTCTCCGGTTACTTGCTATTTTTATTCCTCTGGTGTTTGGTGCTGGGCAGTTACCGTGGGATTCCGCTTGTAAAAACAGCCGTTGATGATTGCAGTTAGACTGACGAAGTTGCACAGGGGCCGTAAAAACCGAAACAAATATCTGCTGAATGCTGTGAATGGATGAGATAAGAACCGGACAGCTGGAGGTTTGTTGCTCAAGGTATCAACTTTCACAGTGCAAACAAATGAATTCATTACTATAAAAACACTGATCACACCTTCAGGAATCATTGGTGCAGTCCTACTCAACAAGGAAAGCAGCATTATGCAACATTTTAAATTTAGATAACAGGTTGATGTTATAGTTACTTCTTGCACGATGAACCTTTAGTTTAGCTGGTAGGATTCCCCCCGTGAGAAGTGGTGCGCATGAGCAAGCAACCCTGAAGCTAAACAACTGCTTTTGTGTTAGCACATAAAGAAGTATGTTACATATACCCTTAATGAGCTTGGAGCGCTGCTCACTTCTCATGCTTCAGCTCTCTGCAGCTGCCGGCGTCTTCCTCATGGTACAGCAGCCCAGGTTTATCTTGGCGAGCTGAGGATTTCCACTGGTAGGCCTGAGGAGCTTAAGTCTGGTACCCTCGCTGCTCAAATATTAACAGAATATGTTGCACCAGCCGGGATCACCACCTTATCGTGGTGGGGTGGTTTGCGTGTCTTGATGACCTCTAGAGCTATGTCGGCTGGAGTCTAGTACTCCAGGCAGGGTCTCCCATGCCGAACAGGTCAAAGGGTAGAGACCGGACGAAGAGTGATC
>CAAKHC010018931.1:31531-45519 GCA_901007825.1 Macroramphosus scolopax
AGTGGGGGTTGTCGTCACTGGGAGCTGCAGCAGCATCAGCATCACTGGAATGAGAAACAGTGCGCAACTTGGTGAAACAAGTCCACCGTCCGGAGGATAGAACGCGCGTGTCCACTTAGTGCGTCTCTCCAGCCGCTGTTAGGCGTCTTAATGAGGACGTAAATGTGCCAAAGCTTCTCGGACTCTTTGAGGATCTGCCGACAAAGTGAACCATGGACAATATAAAAAAACACAATACTTTTCTCTCCATCGTCATTTTGATAAGTAAGTCACGACTTCATTTTTTTTAATTCTCTCTCTAAAGCAATTTTTTTAATCTCTCCACAACTTTTTCCTCTTCAGCTCTTCACTACTTTTGCCTTTAAATGTTTGAATGAATGATCTGCCTCTGTTTTGCAGTGCCCACCATGCGATCCAGTTAAAAGGGATCACTGGTGTTTAGGCTGAGCCTGCATTAGTGTGATTTCATATGCACATATGCAAAGGTGTTCTCATATCCACACTGAATAAAATGCCATTAGTTATATTCCTTTGAGGCACAGTTGATTGGATTTGATTTACATCCATTTACACTGCAGCGAGACAGCAAGACTTGGCAGAGAATGAGCTCTGCTGCTGATCCTGTGGAGGTTTGCAGTTACACAATTGTGTACAGTTAGTTTAGATTTAAATAGAGAAAAAGATGATTTCCAGTAGTTACAAACCGGGTGTGAGGTAGTAGCATAACTAAAACTGAAAACAAATCAATATAGGTGGAATTATTCACAGATTCGATTCAATTTGGAATCAGCCATCAATCCTTTTTTCTGTCCCGAATCTAAATGACATTTTACAGCGGTGAGCAATAATGTTTACTCATGGTGACCAGATCTGATCAGGCTTCTTTTGAATGTATCGAGGGCTTACACCCAGCATAGGCATATCCTATTGGCATGTAAATTGTGATGATCACACTTGTGTCTGCCACCGCTGGTTATTGGCATCACTGTGACTTGCCTGGCTTTGAATGTTCCCATGATGCATATTAGTTCACCTTTTACATTTTAGAAACTGATTTTAAATGCCTTATTTTGAGTTCCGATTCTTCATGCCAGCGCTTGTTTTTGACAAACTGTCAGCTGCTCTCTCGTAACTGTACATGTTCGTGTTGTAAGCTTCGCCTTCCCAATGCTGCACTGCGAGATTCGGTGCTTCTTGTCACAGGAACCCTCCCCGTGGCTTTAGTCGCCATAGTGTTTAAACCAGTGTATGTGCCCTGACTAGCTCACTGCAGTCAATCAGTGACAGGAGAGTGCTTGTCTGCCAAAAATCACAGCAGTATGTGAAATCCTCCTCCCTCTCTTATCCTCAATCATATCCAGCATGCAGCCTAGTTTAGCAGAAAGTAAAAGGGAATTGTCTCGTAGCAGCAAATAGGCTGTTCAGACCAACGCCATGCAGGCCTGGGACGATGCGAGAGTCCCATTCCATGAGCGACTTTCCAAAGTTGCTTGTGATCATGTCGTGACCATTATTTTGCTGCTTCTCAAACAATCGATATGTCACTGATGAGTTGGGGATTGTGTGAGAGGTTGAACACCATGAGTGACTGATATGCCTCCACCATGGGCGACTCCACCTGCGTTATGTTTATGGATTTGTTTTATTGGATGCAATATAAACTGGCAGCGGGTCAGTAACTGAAATCATTCGTTGTGATCAGGGGATTTTTATTGATTAAGCATTATTTACGTTTGTTTACTTCTGAAATGTTCTGCGGTAACCAGAGAAGTTCGTCTCGCCGACTTTATTCCAAAAAGGTTTTAGCAAAAATAATTGTCTTGGTTGAATAAGCTTGAGGTAGATTTGGGTTTAAATCCCATTTGAGGCTTTTGGTCATTTACTTTAATTTAGGGCAACTTGAAATTATTGGTTTGCTACTACTTCCGATAACGTTTTGCATGTTTTGCAAGTACAGGTTCAACCGAATCAATTATTTACGTTGAGTCAAGGTCAAACATTTTTTTCAAATCTATAACCTCAATTTTTTTAGGTCGATCCAACATTTTAGTTTTTGTCAGTGTAATTATCCGAGGCTCGAATACCAACCAGACGAAGTGTAGGCAAATGTCCAGGCAGCCGAAGTTTGTATTACTAACTTGATCACAGAAAATCGAATTGCCTGCAACCAAAAATCATGTACGTTATCGATACTAAAAGTATTTTCTTAACTAATCAATTGGTTTTTCAGTGTGTAAAATGTCAGAATACAGTTAAAATCATTAATCCAGGGAGCCCAAGTTATCATAATAAAATGACGGAGGTTAGTTGGACAATCAGTCGCAAACCTTTGATCTTGAGTATAGCATCATAAAAAAGGTGGATAACCTTCAAACATTCATCTCTGAGGACCTGGTACCAATTAACTTTTTGGCATTTTTGCATAAAAAATATAAAAAGGACAATGATTAAGTAACTATAAATCTTCAAAGAGAGTGCTTGTCTATGTTAATGAGTTAAATTTATCCAGAAACCTGTTTTAATAGCATTTGACTGTCTGGTATGAAGGTACTTTGTCTTGTAAATTACCCCATTATTCAATGTCATTACAATATTTATCTTTTCTACAGTGTAAGATTCTGCCGAACAGGAATGTTCCTGCCATGGTTTTCTTTTCAAATGCCTTACTACTAATATATAATGAAATCTTGTTGTTCCTCTCATCCGCGAATGGAGAGTTCGTAAAAACAAACTCATCAGAGTCGTTGAGTGATGTCATCCTGCGATCCCAGCAGTGAGTGCCTGCTCTCTCTTAGTACGCTTTGCACGAAAACTGCAGTTCAGTCATTGTAGGAGGACGGTGTTTACTGAGTTCTACAGCAAACGCGGTAGTGGCATTAACGTCAGCGCTTCAGACTTTGTTTGGTTCTTCCCTCTTGTAACGGCTCTGCCAAATGCCAAGCTGCATCTTTCAAAATGGCAGTGATGAGTCCACGGCCAAAATGCATCTATGCCATTAGTCTTTAAGAGGAAATACCTTTCACGCTGCCAGTATTTCTGTCACTTTTCTAATAATGAAAGTGTTTTATTAGAATTCAAAATACGCTAAAAGATATTTTAAGATAACTGAAGTCCAGTGAGTGTCTGCAATGTACCTTTAAACTATACGGTCCTGCTTCCTGGCCCCAATAACAGTAGAACCCACTGCACCGTTCAGGTTTCACTTTACAACCCAGTTTTATGTCAACTCTAACTTGAAGTGTTTTTTAATACTAAATCTAATCTCAGTTTGGATTTACTTCAGTGGATATGACTCACTGAAAATCAGCAGGGCTCCTAGTTACCGACTCTGGATGTCTTAAATGGCTGCAATTAAAATGTGTGAAACAGATATAAATCCCCCGCTGCTTCAGGTAATAATTGAGAATCTGGTTTTGTTTTGATTGCTGTTTGAGCCGCTCTGACTCAACGTCATTTACACGTTTTCACACTGCGTCTGTGCGCAGCTTTAGTGATACCTTTCAAACTGCTCATTCAGTATTTAGCAATGATTAATAGAGACGGATTTGTGCTTAATTAAAGGATTGTGAATCTTATTAGTGCAGGCTGTGCACACACACACCGGGGAAGTTGCATTATGAAACTATGAGGTTTCAGTCCTCTTACATGACGCATTTCACCATGTTGAACATTTAAAGTTCACGATATATTTTTAGACAAAAACACACTTTGTATATAATTTCAATACAATAAGATAGAACTTGTCAGTTAGATTTAATATTTACCTGCGTTAACGACCTTTCTTTCATATAAATATATAATCTGTAGGTAAAATAAAAATGCTTAATAAGCTTGATAAACACAATACAAAATACATCTCAAACATGGTTTGGACTTATGTCAAATTATGTCAAATGTCTTGTCAGAGTGTATAACAGCACTCAGCTCAGCCTTTCCTTACTTTTTGCATTCATGTGTTCTTTTGCTTTTTCCCTGGAAAACACTTAACTTCCTGCCAGGCTTCCATCACAGCATTGTCTGCATCAGAGTCCTTCTTTTTCTTCTTTGTGTATATCCATCTTGTGAACCAGCAACACAAAGAAAAAGAGAGAGAGCGTCTCTTCCTGTGTCCTTGTGGGGACGTTTTTTTTTGAATGAGAGTCTAATGTACGTTGCTCAGGTGTAGTTTGAGAGTGATGATGTACCAGCAGTCAGCAATGACAGACAGGCCGCAGATCAAAGCAGTGCCTCGAGGCATCTCTCCGGTTGGAGGAGTGGGCAGCTGTGCATCGATAATGCTGGAGACGTTGTTTTTTTGTTCGGCCAGCACAACCCAACATTGTTTAACTGTGCAGGGGATGTATCACAAAAATAATACAGAAAGTAAATTCTGCTGAAAGATGAAAGATTCACATTTATTAGTGAAGCTGTTAAAGCAGACGGACAATTCTGAAGAGAATCCAAGCCAAGGAAAACAAAACACTTTGTTCATATTTGACAATTAAATAGCAGCAATCAAACGGATCTGTAATCCTTTGTTGGATATAAAACAGACAACTCCTCCAGCGGTTTGATGTATGCAAGTCATTTAGTTCACTAAGCACCAGAGCTAATAATGTAGCCAGTGAGTTTGTTTGGGACCCTGCAGTGTTTGGGGTTTCCTTGGTGTCAGGTTAAACCCATACAGACATGTTACAGATTAATAAAGTGGAGAAACAGGATGGCAATGGAGGGGTGATCGACCGCTTTGATGAGTGTGTAAATGATGTAAATCCTTTGCTATGGCACTCCCAGTCGCCAGATCTCAACCCAGTTGAACACCTAGGGGATATGTTGGACCAACATGTGAGGCGGCGCTCTCATCACATCATCAAAACACCAAATGAGGGAATATCTTTTGTAAGACTGATGCCTCCAGCAGAGGTGCAGAGCCTTGTGGTATCTATGCCAAGGCACTTTAAAGCTGTTCTGGCAGCTCGTGGTGGTCTAACACCTTACTAAGACACTTTATGCTTGGTTTGCTTTCTTTCCTCCCCCATCTGTACACATTATACGCTCCAGACCTTATTAGATCAAGGCACAGCAATGTGGAAAAGATACAGAACTCAAAAAAAGTCAAGATGTTTTATTGTATGGCCGCTGACAACTTCTGGAAAAGGAATGTTATTTATTATAATTATATTTAATTTTGAGGTTGAAGAGTTGAGAGGTATATAACAGAGAGCTGAGATTGAGGGTCCTATTTATGTTTAAAGACAGTCTTGCACTGATTCCAACATCTGTGCAACTGTTCTCCGAAATTGTTTCTCTACATGGCACTGAGGCTTGAGAACAGACACCGAATGCTTCACATTTCACGGAGGCCGACTTCCATGTGGTGACGAATAACTTGGGAGTGACTGGGATGTTGCTGAATGAAAACAGTCGGCCGTCAGAAGGAAGCGAATGTAGAAAACAGAATAACAAAGGAGCCAATGTCAAGAAGGTCACATGCTAATTCGTCACATGAAGTCCGTGTTTTCATCTGGTCGCTTCAGTGACTGGCTCTCTGTTGATAATGAGGGGTGTCATGACTCCTCGCAAAAAGATGGAGAGTTATAAAATCATAATATGCTAGAACCCGTTTTTATTTTTTTTAGCAAATATTGAAAACAGATCGACCGACCCTGGTCACCATTCATCCCAGTATACAACTCATACGGACATTTCTACAATCCGTCTGGTCAAATACGTCAAGCATTTGGTTACTAGGAAACATTTTGATGTATTTAATCTTGTGTTTAAATGTTCTCTGTGTGTTACAGGAGAGATTTCTTATCACACTAAAGAAACTGCTTTAAAGGGCTTGCAGTTATCAATTCATTCCACTTAAGCGAAGCAGTGAGTCATACATGAGATGTTCCTGCTCCTTGTTAGTCCCAGTGATGTTCTGGCTGGGTTTATACTTCACTGCTGGACTGATCGACACACCGAGTGAAGTGTACGCACACTGACGGTGGACGCTGCTCTTTGATCTCCAAAGGAAGGTCAACGGACCGGCCCTCTCAGATAGAGCTTGACACTGTGGTTGGAGATGAGAAAGGGCCGTTGTTCCGGGTCTTATGCATACAGACGTCAGGAAAGCGGATTGGTGCTGAAGTTTTCTCAAACATGGCGCTAATTTGAATCAGGAATTTCCTATGAAGATTAGAGATAGAGGACAGAGTCTGTTACTGGTGATGGAAGAAAGTCAGCAGTTCCTGAAAAGAAACTCAGAAACAGCTGACTCCCCGCCGCAAGAGTAAGGCAGAATTAATGCCTCACTTATAACTGAAGGGCTCCCCAACATGGTGCTAATTTTTACCATTTGTATCATGGCTGCTTTTAGTTTCTGTCATGTCTTAGGAAGATAGGAGTACATGGTGTATCAAAGGCTGAACAGAACTCTCCTCTTCAGCCCTGAAGGAGCTGATGGCGAAGTGGTGAATAAGGGCTGTGCATTATGACCAGTCTCACATCCTGACATGGTTAATTAATAACTTCAAAGGTGGAGACAGAGTTCTGTGGAGTCTTTTGTGAGTATGTTTCTCTGGTCTTTGTGAGACTTTTCATACCCAACCAACCACACCTTAGTGACACGGTTGCCTGTTGCCTGTTGCCTGTTTAACATCTGGCAGATGAGGAAAAACATCATCATTAATTCGGAGTCATTTTACTCTTTGCAAGAACAGAATTCGATTTCCTTTTAACTCCTGACGGAAAAAGCATGTTCGCTTCTCCCGAAAAAACAAAGGCCGAGGGGAATGGTGTGAGTGAACTAAAGCAGTAAATGAAAGCCAAAAGCTGAAAGATGATGAGAAACATCAGAGAGCTGAGGGGGTTTGGGTTCCACACAAATGACCCCTATCACATCACAAGTAATCATCTTTTACATTAAGTGCAGCTTTAAGGTCCAGTTAAGGATATTAAATCTACTTGTTAAAGATTTGGGAAAAGGATTTCTGGTCTAAGTAAAATACAGAACATCTTCCTTGTTCTCATCATCACAACCACTCGAGCCGTCGCTCCAGCCGGTGATTATTTCTTGCTACAAGAGGTTCTCGTTAAGAAGGATCTTTACGTCAGGACTTTGTAAGTGGTGGTACATGTTCCCGAGGATTATTCCAAGAAGGCAGTTTATTTAATAATTTGGGAAAACGTGATGTTTCGAACCCAGAATATTTATTTCTACATTGGTTCGTGTTCCAGGTTTCACTCAGGAAAGTTTTTCCTTATGAACTCCAACAGACCACATGTGCATTACATTATGTCACGGGACCGGTGTCAATACAAATGAGATTACACAGAAAATTTCTTTTGCTAGTGCAGTGACGTGTGTTTAACCCTAGAACACCAACGTCGGGTGATTTTCAACCATACGATTGCGGTCACGTCCTTTTTTTTTCCAGTGTTCTTGGGTTAAGTATGTTTTACTGGCTCATAGATGCATTTGACTGCGACCAAAGCCGTATATATTTTTCTATATTAAAATTGTTGTAGCAGCTTTGGTCTGCTTGACATTTACAAACATGCAGAGAGATGAAAAACACTCTGCAGAAACACATCACATTAATAAAACGAAAGCTCTCCCTCTCAACTCAGATCACAATCACATGTTCTGTTAGCATGTCATCTGACCTGTCCCATGTCACCTTGAAATAAAAAGCTTGTTAGCATATGTAGCCTTTTATCGTATATTTAATCACGTGCATATCTGCTTGTCGGAGGAAGGGTGGAAACACAAAGGACAGGCCAAGAAATAAGGATGCATTTGTTGGAAAAAGTAAGATTTGTGAAAAAGAAATGCATACCGGTAGGGTATAACAGCTAACTGAAACCAAGCTGCAACCAATTAAATCATAAATTGAGTTATGCGACTTAATCCCTCTGGAAATACCAAAAGCCTGATTCAGTGCACATGAATAGGTTTTCAGAAGCATGTCACGAAACAGACAGCCATTCATGAGGCTCTGCAAGGATGAACATATATTGAAGGACACTCTTAGTCTCGTCCTTATCAGAAGCCTGACATCTCGGAGCTCATGCTACCTACACACAAGACTGATTGGCTAATGTAGATATAACTGGATATAAAGTCATTTCCCATCCTTGTGCATGAGCCCAGATGTCTTCCCGTTGTCACGTGTTGTCCCTCGAACTCTGTGGAAGGTCCAAAGGGATTGTTAAAGACTTTATGTGTCATATAAAGCTCTGCATTTGTGTTACCATCCCAAGTCAGCATCTGGATCGTAGATGTAGAACCTCTGTGTGAGCGACGCTGTCAGAAATTAACAGCAGGAAAAATGAATAGGAAGATTTGTGTCATGGGTTTTGTCACATAATGTGTTTATACTGGAGAGCAGACAAGCTGTCAACACCTATATGATGTTTTTATTCTCTTGATTGAATGCTGTGTTTCTGGTTTAATTTTCTCTGATAACTGTTTATTCCCAGTTTTATTCCTTGTATAAGATCATAATCTAATTCCAGTCTCGACGTAGCAGAAACGTTGCAGTAGGAAAAGCCAACTGAGGATAAAACGACTGTAAGAATTCAATTCAGCTGCTTCAGTTTGGGGTTTCCTGCTGTGAATTCCGCACTAACTGTCGTCATTTTTCACGGGGACACATGAACAGAGCAGAATGGATTTTACTGTCATTAGAAACACTTGGGCCTGAATGTCTGCTGGGCAAAAGGGCCCATTGAAGAAATATGTGCTCTGTGTTGGTTCTGCGATTTTGTGGGTTTAGAAGACCTCAGGAAAAATTACCCTTCACAATTACATACAACTTGACCGCACGCTGAGCCTTGACCCCCCCCGGTCTCCATTGCATGTCGAGCCTTCCATTCGGGTACCGTTTACAACGATAACACTTGCTGATTTAGCACTTGAAACCTTTGGCACAGAATTAAACAAAAACACAGTTTCAATTCTAGCGGACGACTGTGTGTTGGCTGCAGAAATTATATCTGTATCTCACAGCCTAAGCAAGCAAGACAAGAAAGCCCGTGAGAGACAGTGTAACACAGATATACCAAACCAAGGGATTTTTTTTAAAGGTTTCCAACAGGCCTGACTTTCCTCAAGTGTCTCAACCCTTCATGTTATGTCCTTGAGTGTCGTGACAGCTCCCCTTGATGGATATGAATACAACATTTATTACCCCCCTTTTGCTTCTGCAAACATGTTTCATAGGTATCATATTCTGAGTAATCTACTTCTTCAGGCAGTAACAATTGTAGAAAATCAACAGTACTTAAGTTTCTTTAACAGGAAATTCAAGTGTTTTTGTTACAACTGGGCTTGCACGGACTGAACACAGCATTGGCCTTTGTTTCTGAAGCTTAACAAACTGGCTTTTCCAGTGATAAAGTAAAGCTCTCCAATTTGTGTCTTGCAGTTTAGCACATTCTTAAGTTAAATTGTCCGAGCTCTGTCATTGTGAAAGCTTCCTTTGTGGAAATAAAAGTAATGGGGTTTAGTTTTTATTGAATTTTTTTTCCTGTCTGCCTCTCTAGGCAATCATAAGCTTTAATTTTAAAAGAGCATACCAAGATTCACGTGAGTTGCTTTAAGCCACACAAAATGTACAGCGTTAAGGGAATAATGTAATCATGTCTGTGCGGCATATATGAAGCTGGATAGCTTAGCTTAGCATAAACAATCATGGCTCTGTTCTTGTCTGTGATTTAACATTTACATTTATTTACGTTGATAAATTGGTTTTCAAGCATCCGTCCGTCTATAGTGTCACAATAATGACAGTTTTTTACCCTCAAGCTCGTCAAAAATAAAAGGCAGGTGTGTCTGGTTAACTGCTGTTTATTACAAACGTTTTACAGGAACGGAAAGTACGATAATAAATTCCTGGATGGCGGGAGAAGCCAAACGGCGAGAGTATCTGTAGTAAAGAGAATTATGCATGTAAGATGGCAGTGCTGCTTCCATTGGACAGTACAAGAACTGGCCTTGTATTGTTTGGGGAATGTTTATAGAATTTTTAAGAGCAGAAATTGAAGAGAAAACAGTGCAGGAGCCGCCTGCATGCAAAGAGAAGGGCTGACGCTGCAGCTCAAGAGGAAAACAGTTCAGAGCTGGAAAACAGCAAATCCTTACAAAAGCTTAACGTGAAATCAATACATCATGCTCTCAAATTAATGACCATGCTCTTGAATGAAGTCAGAATAAAGATAAATATTCTGTTTAACTGTCTGACGGGCTCGGAGCGCACAGCTAGTGCTCATTGTAACTGATTCAACATCTGTCTCTGAAGAAACATACTCATTTGCAACCAGATGTTTCAGAGAAGGTTCTCAATGCAGACGTCTCATTGACTTTTAAGTCTTTGAAATGTTCTGGATTTGGTTTGGTGATTGACGCATTGAAGAACCACCTTTTTAGCTCTGAAATGTCAGTTTTACTTTTTTACTTCCCAGTATATCCTGACGAGCATTCAGTACGAAAGTTGACTCCTCACGCGGGAGAGAGTTTTGTTTTGTCATCATCTTCTTCTTTCTCTTTTTTTTTTGTTCTCATAAAACCCCATAAATGAAGTTTGGACACACTTTATTGTGCTCATAGCTTACAATTAAAGTCAGTAAGTACTTTTATTACGTCAGTGGAACACTTTTGTGTGCAATTTGTGTCCTGCTTGTGTTTCTTTGGTATTGTTCTCCCTTGTTTATGAAGGCCCTTCTGGGATTCGTCATACAATCATGCAGTGAAGTTGTCAATTCAGCAGCTCTCTCTGATGGTAATATGGGATAAAAAAAATCATATGGATTTGAGGAGTGCTAAGCAGTTAAAGAGACATTATGCAAAAGTCAGTTACAAAGTTAAAAGCATATGGAGATGAACTCTGGACTTTTTAGGTTGCCTGTGGGTTGTTGCGCTGTTGTAAAGGAATTAGGCATGAATTAGATTAGTTTTAGCTAGTTAGATTGATTTTAGCTTTGCAAGTGGCATCACTGTAGATGGCCCTGTCAGTCTGTAATGAAGCTGATTGATATAAATTCTTATGCTTCGACATGGCAATTTTTTTTCTTTTATCTAGATAGCGAGATATATCAGAATATAGTACATTTTCAGTAAATTAAAATATATGTAAAAATGCTAAATATGTACAAATGAAGGTCACTTTCTCTTTCTTGTATCTGGATGTGACGCTGAGGGGAACATGCAAAAGACTTCAAACTTGTTTGTGGTTGCTTTTGTTTCAATCAGTTGCCTTCTATGTAGCCCCGCAGCTTTTTTGGGACAATAGCACGACACGATATCTATAGACATTTTTCTCTCATTCCATGATTTCTATTTATATCCATTCCTATTGAGCCCCTAGTCTGTATATAGATCTGCTCTCTGACTACAATACCGGAACAAGTATTCAATTAGTTGCCATGACATTGGACTCCAGAAGATGAAATAAATGGATTTAAGTCATCATCTGACCTTTAACCCTAGCACAACCATGAGTTTGAAATGTGTTGTTTTGCGCAAAATGTCACAAGTATTCGATTGATTGTCATGGAATCTTGCACACATTTTATAAATGTGTTGATTCCCTGAGCTTAGCACCTTCATCAGGTCAAGAATATGATTTTGGGGTTTGTGCTAGTTACCAAAAGTTAGTATATAACATTATAAGATAACGAACATAACGCGGGACAACAGTATGTTAGCTCTCTCATTGGGAGCATGTAAGCATGTTATGCATAAGGACACACTCACAGTGTAACAATGGTATTTCCTTAAAGTCAAATACTATTTACTTGATGCCAAATTCATGTTGAAGGTTTAGATTATTTTAAAGTGCTGAGGCTGATGCAAAATAATGTGAACTGCATATGGCTTAGCATTGCCTAGCTTTCAGTTTTATCAGACATGACAACCAGCAAAAGTCACATTAGGATGGTTACATTTTCCCCAAAAGCTTCAAAAACAAGCCGGCACGTATTTGTCGTCACAAACTTTTACTGTGGTTCACACCGCAGTAAAAGTTAAAGTAAATTCTCTGAGGGCAAAATAAAAGAGGTGGAGGGTAGCTTGAAGTGGAGTAAAGAGGAGACCAATTACTGGTGGCCATGTCTGGTATCCCCAGCTATTTTGGGGGCTGTTAGCGAACGAGCTGCTTCCAGCACTGCTCCAACTTTGACTTCAGAGCTGCAGCCCTGAATCAAATGAAAAAACCAGCAGACACTTTCAACTCAAAAACAGTTTGGGGGTTTACCCAACTTTATACCGTCTTTATGCTAACAAACTACTCAGTTAGTTAGGCTTTGCTTTCTGTAGAATTCTGAAGATGCCCTAAGCCTGAGGTACAGCGGCGCAGCCACCACATTGGATTGTCATCAAAGTAGCAAGCGGCTGCCGGCTAACAATGATCTTGTTTTTCTTCCTGTTTTCATTTTGAAATTTTTGAAGTCCAATCGGGGGTAAAAGGAGACAAGTGTGAAGCAGTGGAAGGAAGTTGAATCCCTTTGGAGGGGGATCCCCCCAAAGTGTCTGCCATTTTATGTCAATAATAGTCTGTTAATGTTTTTTCTTCAGTCTGAATCCCCCTCTCAATTTGACTATTACCATGTTCCTGAATCTATCCATAGTCCTTTTTATTCTATAACTACCATTGAGCTGGCTTGTTAAGAACATGTGTGCTTTTAATAAACTGCCTTTATAATAATTTGATTTGTCCTGCTTGACTTGTTTGACCTTGCCTTACAGGCATCCGAGCACAGTAATGTCACTGTTCAGAGGCCTTAACAGGGGTTAAGTTGCAATGACCCACTGAGATATGACCATCTTCCTCACTGTCTTCTGGTCATGCCAGTTAGTGTGTTGAATGTCATGTCACATGTAATGTCCACTCTCCCCCAGTCCGTCCTCCTTTAGTTAGTCTGTGGCCATGTTCTGAGACTCTCAGAACAATAACATGTTTGTTGGTTGGTGAGTGTTAGTCACTTGGCAGTAAACCTATTTCTGGATCAACCCTACCGTTCTTATGTCCATCGGATTTCAATAGAACTGTTATGGGGACCGGAGCCCCAATCCCAGCATGCACTGGGCTCCACACTAGTTATTGGTTAAATATAGAAAATCACTGGTGTGGAGACATTTTTAAAAAATTCATTGGAATCTAGCAACACATTACAACTACATTGTTTATGATGGTTTTTATTTCGAAGGTAGGATTATAGCTAAATGAAAATGGTATTTGAGTTATTACTTTTTTGTAAAACATATGTCATTGATACATAAACGGATTGTCCATTTGGGGTTAATGGAAATTAGTTTTGAACACATATTTAAAAATGTATGGGAATCTTTTTCAGATAATTTATATTCTTCAAAGCAACATTATTCATCATTTGGAGTTGTTTATCTTTCCAACCGGTGGAATGAAGTCTGTAAAAATGAGACTATGAAAGCAGTGAGAGCGAACCAAAATTGGTAAATTTGCAACCCGGGAAATAACAACCAGCGGAAACTCAGTATAAAGCTCAGTAAAGCCGAGAGGAGCTCATTCACTGTACGTTCATTATTACAAGCGATCAATTAACTGTTATTATAACATATTTATGACAGGCTATTAAATGAACAGTCATTGCCACGGAATTGCAGAAAGGCCGAAGACAGTCAGCAAAGGTGTGCTGCTCATTGTTATGATTGCATGACTATAAAGGGGCCTATAGGGATGACAAGAATTTGATCTACTAGGGGCTTCTGTCATCTGAATTAAAACAGCTGGGCTGATTTGGACAGATAAACAGAAAACAGTAAAAGTACAAAAAAAGATTTGGAATAATGTGGATGACACATGAAGTTGATTATACGGCTGTGCATTCCTAAACTGTCAAAATAAATCTTGATCTTTGGGAGTTGATTATGATCAGAAACTCTGAATATATAGTGAAGACATTTGTGTGCAATACACTCCAAAGTAAGGTCAAAAAAGGCTCTTAGCAGCGATGGCATTAAACATTCACAATATATAATA